>OMLB01015537.1:14086-25328 GCA_900302555.1 Myripristis jacobus | reverse complement strand
AGACACTTTCATTTACATGAGAAGAGCCTGAAACACGCTTCACACGTTTGATCCCGGACACTTCACACACACACACACACACACACACACACACACACACACACACACACACACACACACACACACACACACACACACACACACACACACACGTCAGAGGCCTGTGGAGTAGCCTTAGCCTTTGGTTTAATGGGGAATGAATGCATGGGAGGTGTAGGGTTTTAGCACCCCCAGAGGTATCATAATAAAGAATTTAGAGTTTTGATGGATTGCTGCAGCTTCCTGTAACCAGAGAAAGGGTTTAATCTGGAGCCTCAACAACTGACAATGTTACCATGACGATGACATCATCAGGCCTGTGCTTTCATCCCTGAGGAAGAGGTGAAAGGAGCTCCACTTTGTAAATCTCATCAACCCAGCACTATGCAACCCAGCCAGCATTACCCACTCCATCCCAGCTTAGCTCACACCAGTTCAGCTCAACTCAGCCCTTTTTAGTTGAGCCCATTCTGCCCAACTCAGCACAGCTCCAGCCAAATTATCTCAGCTCAAGTCAGTTCTGCCCAAAACAAACTTACCCAGCCTAACTCATTCAGCCCAACAAGAAATACACACTCATTAACCTAGGATAACCCCTCCTCTTTCAGCTGAGTTCGGTTTATATCAGCTCAGCTCCAGTAATCCAGTTTACCCATCCCAGTACATCATTTCATCATCTTTTAACATAGTAAAGGAAGCATAAAAAAACCCAACCAACCTCAAACCAGTGCCAACCACTTCCCGCTACCACAAATTATATTTACAAGGGTGATTGTCACAGCTTGACTAGCTTTTATTGCGTCCATCACTCTCAAACAGAAACCCAAGTCCAAGCATCAGTGAATGGTGAGTGCCATAGCACAGTCAGGATCTTTTCACACCCTGATTGAGTTTCCATTTGAAGTCAGATCCAAGCCGCCTAATGTCCTTTAAATGTTTTTTCCTAAACACAGCAGCAGTAGTCCTTTGCCTCTGAGTGACTTCAAACAGCCGTCGGCAGAACATTATTGTTGCACGTAGCCAGGAGACTAATAAGCTCCTCCACCCAGAGAGGACATTTTGATTGAGGCTTGAGGCTGCTGCAAGAGATAGGGGAGAAATTAGAAGTGCCGGTTTTGATGTGGTCAGCCAGCCTTCATCCCCTGGTTAGTGCACGGAGTGATGCTCGCGTCTGCCTGCAGCAGGCATGGCCCGTCTGCACTGTGGTTGGTCTGTGCTACATTAAAGGGTCATTGTTGCTAGAAGGAAAATGGTGAGAAAAAGACAGAGACAGGATGACAGAGAGCAAGAAAGAGAATATGAGAAACAGGAAGGAGAAGCAGACTTGTATCAGTTACTTGCCTACCATATGGCATGGCTGATGCTTAAGGGGCCAAGGGAACACTCACTGGTTTTCAAGAGAAACAAGACAAGGAAAGGAAGCACATAATGAAGCACATTAATAGGGGAACAAGAGAAAGGCTTCTTTATAGTAAGTGGTGTGTGTGAAATGAGTTTGAAATACTCTTTTGCATGGAGAGGACACATTCAATGGAAAGGAGCCTATTCAGAAAGCCAGACAATGTTGAATCGGGTCAAACAGCAGAGAAACATGGGGAATGGAGAAGCAGCTGTTGCTTGATGAGAAGGATGCAGACACAGCAGTTAGAGATGATGACTTAGAGGAAAATGAACCTTACAAGACATTACGAGTCAGCATAGATACTGGAATGGCCATGTTATGAACTTGTTTTGGAATATCCCATGTTGGGAGAGCCAGGGGTCAGGACAGGCTGATGCAGTCACATACAGAGTCATGGAAAAGTCACCGTGGTGTTTCCATGGCTCATTACACTTATGATGAAGTGATTCTAAATAACTGCTTTATTCCTTTGGATGCAATCATCATGCCCTGGACCAATGGGTGCTGAGCAGCTCAGACATTTGTCACAAGACAGCGAAGGCACGATGGTTCTAGGACGTCAGAGCGAGGCTGGCTGGGCCTTTGTGCTTTAATATACATAGTTGACCTGCAATTTGGTTCTTCACCACTAGATGTGAGTGTTGCACCAGATGTTTCCTTGCTTCCCCTCTCTCGCTGGCTTTCTTCCTCTGTCATTTGAGATGGACTAAGCCGTAACTTTTTGGATGGATGGTGACTGGCTGAACTCACTGGGTTGTTCTGGCTCAGGGGGCGTGTGAGACGCAGCAGATTGTGAAGTGGGTGTTGTGATCAAAACAACTGTGCTGCTGACAAATCAAAGAGAGAGAGAAGAGAAAAAGGGGGAGCAGAAGGGAAGGTGATTGGAAGAGAAGGAAGATATAGAGAAGAGTGATGCAGGAGAGAAAGGGTGGGGTACCCTAAAGTGAATGATGGTGATGAGAGAAGTAGGGTGTGTGAGAGAGGGATAAAAAAGGGGGGTTAAGGGAGGGAATAATTTCATCTTACTTCAAAACATCATGTTCCTTCTCCTTTGCTCCTGGCTCATCTAGCAGCTGGTGCTGTAGGCGTTTCTTGACAGGCATGTGTTAAGAGATTCCATTATATGATAAACATGACATGAAGCATCTTTGTTTGCGCCTGGTCTAATTAGCCCGTTTAGGTAATTTGTGTATCCTCAGAAGTATTGCATAACTACTAAAGCATGGTCACTTCACCCACTGCCTCTCATTTAAGAAAACAAAGGTTACCTCACTTTTAGAAAATGCCACCCACATGCATGCTGTCAAGTTCTTTAGCCCACATGATGAAACTGTATACTGTAGCTTGGAGAACAATGACTTAATTGTCTTGCTTGATTGGTGGTTAGAAACTCATGCTAGATTATGAGAGACTGTGTGAAAGGCAACAGAGGAAGACACAACTTCCTCTTTTGCATTTTAAACAGCTGTGTGAAAGGCTCGGCTCTGACAAGATTTGTTCGAGTCTTATTTATCCAACCAAGTTCGAGTCACACTGATAAGAAGCTGCCCTCTGGACAGCAGCTTTATCAGTCTGGAAGAAATGGACAGTGACAAAGTACTGGAGGTTTACCTTGATGGACTTTTCCAGAATTAGCCTGCTTTCCTCTCTGTCTGTTTTAAAACCTTGCCACTTTTTCTTCTCACCAAAGAGATTTTTCTCTTTTCTAGTTTGGGCACATAGGCACAGAAACCTTTCACCTAGGATGATCAAGGTCAAATTAGATAATTTCACATACTGTATTTTTTTGTTTTTCTGTATTCTGTATTTTTTTTTTTCCAAGTCTACTTCGCTGTTATTCTTGCTGTTACTCTTGCAGTTCTGTTTCACATATGGTGACTCTTCTGGCATGAGACACATTGAAAACACACACTGCACAACTTCTATTATCACCAATTCAAACCAAAACCCTCCCACTCTGTGATATCCACACAGGTCTTGGACAGCATTTCTCTTTTACACATGATCCTCATTGTAGTATCACCAGTTTAAAGTCAACAGTATCTTTTTTAACTTTATTATCATTTATAAAGACCACAAATTTAGGACCATAGCTTCATCATAAACACCAGATCCACTGTGTTCACCTGTGATGAAAACCCAAGTCCTTCTTTAGGAATTTATTTCAGCAAGGGAGAGAGGGGTAAGTGGAGTCTGTGGGTAAGAAGATGCACCCCTTGTATCTAGGCAACCATACAAAAAAAAATCATGTGATCACAGATCTAAGGAGAGTAATTCATTTCCCTGAATCTGTGACGAAGGAGCACATGGAGAAATTTGCGAGAGAGCCAAAAGTCAAAAATGTGATAATTGCTATTTCAGGTGATTTTAAATTGTGAAGCTGTCACGATTTTGCTTCTAAATGGGAACAGTTAAATGTAAGCCTTTTATGTTAATTTCAGGTTTTAAGGTAGAAACCTGTGGTCATAAACAGAGCATAACTGTGGGCTTGAGGTTCTATGTGAAGTGGTTTCTCATAATGATGGTTACAGAGTAGAATGTGCCAATGGCTCTGCCTACCTCAGTGTAGTTACATTTACACCGAACAAGCTGATCCGTTGGCTGCTGTGAGACAGATAAAAAGTGAAGTACAGTCGTTTAACCATCGGGGGCAGTGCTGAACATTTACTAAACAGTGTAGAATATATATGTTATCCAGCCACAGCCCTGATTGACGGGGACTGAAAGTGATCAAAGCCACACATCCATCATCATCGGCATGGATGAAGTGGTAGCATCAGATTGTCAAAAGCACATCCTTGAAGGCAAAGTCAGAGGTATGGGAGAAATTCAGTGTGATTACAGATGGTGAGAATGACGTTGCTAGTGGCTTTGCTGTTGCCAAACTGAGGTTAAAAATGACCTTTTTCAATAGAATATGGTATTTGGTAGTGGATGCAGATCAGGGTCTGCATCTTGCATTAATGGGTGGTCGGGTTCAGAATTGATTTAGCCTAGAGAAAAGAGGTCAGATGTGGTATTGAGTTTTGCCGGTTGAGCTCAGACACAGGTTTGCAAAAGTGTATCCATGAAGGACTCTGTCTTACACCAATGGCATTCCACAGTCCACTACAAGGGCCCTTGCTGCCCATCAGTGGGCCACGTCCCATTGTTTGAGAAACCACGGCCTTGTGAATGAATCATTCATGATGCATCACATCACCAGTGCATACCGGTGGACCTACTGTGCTCCCTAGTCACTTAAGTCAGGTACATCTGCCCAGCACATGTCTGGTTGAATCTGCCGGGTCTCTCTCTATGCCGGAGTCCAGCCTTGGGGAAGGGAAGGGAGAGGAGAGAGTCTGGGAATGATTCGCCGATCTGGGCCTTATTACATCCAGGTGAGGGACTTTCAGGCCTTCATAAGCATCCCAGGACCTGTTAAAACCACTCAGCTCTGCACCGGGGCACACATACTAAAACTCCAGGGCCTCTGAATGGATTACCAGCTGGACTGTTTATGGTTATAGGTTTTTCACACACAAGCAACAGTGAGAAAGAAGATCCTGTTTTATTGCAGATAGTTTTGGTTACTTCGCAGTTGTTTAATTTGTATTGTCTCAGTTTGTTTTATTTCAGGCAGTTGCATTTATATTGCAGTGCATTGCAGTGCATTTCAAGACTGTGGTTTGCCAGTTACCGGAGGAGAAAGTTTATCTGGAAAGGGTAAAATCAAATTGCACCCGTAAAAGTGAGAGAGCAAAATGACTTTGTCAGCGATCATATTGCATTCCATTCTGCAAACGCAAACAACATTCAGTCTGGGATGTTTTATCAGATTTTAGGGGCAGGTTTCCATCACACTATCTAAATCTTGTTTACAAGCAGTCCTGAGAAGATGTTGATGAATGTGTATTATAATGTATTCAGAAGGACAGAGAGATATTTGTGCATTTGTATCTTGTATTCTGTATGTCTATGTTTGTGCTGTAAATGCTCATGCATACGTGATTTCTTGTGATCTTCTGTGTGTGTGTGTGTGTGTGTGTGTGTATGTGTGGGTGTCTGTGTGTTTGTGTGTGTGCGCACGCAGCTGGGTGTTCATTCGTACTCTGGCTGCAGCATCATCAGCCCTGCGGTGCCTCTTCCCTTGTTCATCTGAGTCACCATATGAGGAGCTTGTGCCAAACGGCTGAGGAAATGACGCTGATGTTCTTCCCTAAGTGATTTGGTGGCCTGCAGAACAAACACCTTCTCTATGGAGCTGATCTACAGCCTCTGGCAACTCCCACGCAACTCAAGCTGCCACCATTACAGAGGCATCAGCAGTGTTTTAACTCACAATCATGTTACCTCCACAGGGCTGGCACGGACCCAGGGACATGACTCAGAGAAATAGGGATTGATGGATTGATGGATGGATTGTGGATGGAGAGAGAAAGCACATGGGGAGGAGGGGTGTTGAAGAGGTGCAATCATAGTATTCACACCAGACTTCTGGCAACCTTTCAGAGTTAGATGTCCTCCAAGCACAGTGTATGCACCCACAGATGTAAATATTTTGGGAATAAATGGCGGAATGGTTCTTGCATATTACATGCCCTCTTACTCCTCCTCTCTAGCTGGCTGCCTCACACTCTCAATCTCATACAAACAAATGCACATGCTGTCTAGCTAGCATATTGTAAGGTTGTACCATTCCTTTCATTCTCTGATGCACTGAGTGTACAGATTCTGTTTGAAGAGCAATGAGCTGTCAGACCTCAATGGAGAAAGTCGGCATAAAAGTAAACAGACTCAATTTCTATACACACATGCCGTCTCTTGTCAGAGAGTACCATGTCAATAAAATTGCCAAATGTGCTTTGGGACAAGCACTTTATAAGTTGCTCACAGCTCCGATATAAAAGCCAAGGTCAGACTCTGAACCATTTTGAGTGAAGAATGGCTTTTCAGGCTGCTGGGCATGAAAGAGAGACAATGAGATGGATTTATTTTGAAGCAGGGCTGACTTTTGGTGCTGGAAAACCTGCATCTCGACACTTTGGCACATGGAATTCTCACAAAATCAAGAAGCTGAGAGATCTTTTCATACCAGGTTTGAAAACATTTTGTACTGATGATGGTTAAACCACATGATCTAAGTTCATATGTGGATTGTCTAGGTGAGCAAGTTCAAATCTCTTGAAGAGACTGCAGAGTTTTCTTTGGGCCTAAAAACCATCACACACAGAATATAAGGAATAGTGACTGTAGCTGTAGCTGTTGGAGAGGCGCTACCCTGATTGAATAAAAGAAGAAGCCTTCCCTTTTTTAGTATGCACTCAGAAAAGAATACAATACACCCAAACAACAGAGTCACACTTTGGGAGATTCTTAGAAATGTGACATTCAACTCAATTTTTCTCTTTTTGCAACAAAACACATATCACTGATGCAGGGTGAAAACCTTGTATCTCCAAAATGTCAACTTTTCAGAAACAAATAAAAGCAGCCTCTACAGTCTCCCTCCTATCTCTGTTTCACACACACACACACTGACTCCACTATTAACTTAGATCAGCAGCCTCCCTCGAGGTCTGAAGGGAGGTGTTGTGGCGAGAGAGACTAAAGGTTTCTGACTGGAGGAAACCATTTCCCTGGAGGGGAGACTGCAGATAAATCAGCTTAGATGAAGTTGGAGTGGTGGAAGTAGAGGGGAAAGAGAGAAATAAGAGGAAAAGTGAGGGTACATGAAGGAGAGGAGGGATAAGAAGGGGCAGTGAAAACGGGAGATGGAAAAGGAGGAATGAAAAAGTTTGAAAAGGGGAGCATGTGAATCAGGGAGAAAAAGAGTAGTAAAAATAGAGTAGGCCAGTGTGTTGTAAGAGGGAAGGTATACCCAGATAAATTGCTGCAACCCTCCTCTAACCTCTTTACTTCATTATCTCAAATAACCTCCACTGGAAAAAAAAAATGGAAGTGCACTGGCAAATCCTTCACTTATGCCTCTGGGATAGCGACCAACTTGTTTCAAGCAAACAAAAACAACTAGACTTTAAAATTAGGTCAAACAGTAGGTGGATTGTGGGAGGTAAGTATGAGACTCATATATTCTCTTGAATAAATCTACGACTTCTCCCTGACGTCAAGCCATGCTCCGGAGCACAGGCCAATTTGTAACTGCACAGATGTAGATAAGCCAAATAGTTCTTTTCACTGCCCCTGAGAACTGAACAAATTCAAATTCCTCTTTGGTCCGCAGCAGTCCGTAGATATATATTCAGTATCCGCAGTGTTAGATGCACCTAGTTGGTACTGAGCAGGACCCCGCTTTTGCCTCCAGAACAGCCTGAATTCTTCGAGGCATGAATTTAACAAGGTGCTAGAAAGCTTCCACATGGATCTTGGTCCGTTACCAGAGAGTTCTCAGTGGTACATTCAAGCTGTGAACGTCCCTTTGAACCTCATCCCAAAGGCACTCTATTAGGGTTAGGGTTAGAAATCTGGGGACTGTGCAGGGTAAACTAAAATGTAAGTATTCATTTACAAAAAAGAGTCTGCGGCCATGAAAAGATGCACTTACTCAGAACCAGTGTTTAGGTATGCTGTGTCTTGTATGGAAAATCTAAGCTTTAGAGGCACTTTGTCACATACCTGCATTGTTAGTGCACTGTAGCTTCTCACTGGCGTCATCACATAAAACATGCTCTTCGTTGCTCTGAGGACGCTGATTGCTCCAGCTGTTCGGCGGTTTTCAGAGATGCCCTGGTTGGAGCGTGCCCAGATAGCCTGACCAATCAAACAAAAGTAAGTGAGATCAGCAGGCTGTGTGAGGTTGACATTTTTCCACTCACACAATTTTGTTTTGGTGATCCCATTCGCCAGTGTTATCAGGCAGAAGTGAAGCACAGCATCATTTTCTGCTGCTACAGTCTGCTTCATGTACTGGTGATTAGGGCCTAGTGACATGCCATGCGCACTGAGGTGTGATTTATATGTTTGTGACCCACCTGTTCAGCTACTGATTCAGCTTGATCAAGTCTTGCTTTTCCACTAACGTCTCTTAGAGAGAAGTTGCCCACAGGACTGCACCATTCTGTGTTAACTCTAGAGACTACTGTGCATACAAATCCCAGGATCCCATTTCTGAGATGCTGGGACTGGTGTGTCTGGCACCAGTGATCCTACCAGGTTCACATTCCCTTAAATCACACATCTTGCCCTTTCTAACATTTATTCAAACGGTAAGTGAACCTTGACACAGTTTGCCTGCTTTACAGTCGCTTAGCTATTCACAGTGGAGCTTCTATTATCCGAAACCCTCAGGAATGAGGGTATTTCAGATAGGTGATGTTTCGGATCATTGAAGCATGCATAGAAATACACCAAACCTTATGGGCAAAAAAAAAAAAATCTTTTTAACGAAAGATATTATTAATGTGTTTCCAAACACTTTTGTCGTACAAGTAGCCTTTAACCCACATAACAAATATGTGGGCATGGCAGTAAAACAACAGTTGTCTGCATGTTGTCTGCAAACACATTGGGACAACAGCAGCACCAAAGAAATTACTTACTGTGGCTGCGGCACACACACGCACGCATGCAGGAGCAAACTGACCAGTGAATAATAGACTCATTTAAATCAGCACAAACATCAGACCCTGCATAACAAATATGTAGGCCTGCCAGTAAAACAGCAGTTATTTGCAAGCACTTTGTGACAGTGTGAAATCACTTGCCGCGGCAACACACACATGCATTTCCGCACACACAGGGACAAACTAACCAATGAATGATAGAGCAGTTTGCTGGAGAACAAAACTGTAACAACAACAGAGTTAGATCTGTAGGCTACTGTATTGTAGGCTACTGGAGAGTAGTGTGCAGCTTGTAGTAGGAAGAAAAAAAGAAGGAGGAAACAACCGTGCGGTTGACCGGTCATTGCGTATTATTGGGGGTTAGATAATCGAGGTCCTAGTGTATTTGTGTGTGACTCACTGTCTGGAGCAATGAGCTGTTTGTACATAACAATAGTTCCCACCAGGCCCATGGGTGCTGTTCTGTGGCTGACCCTCCATTGTTGCCCGTTTCTCTGTGGGGACTGGTAAAATATGACATCAAATGATTCCTTTAATTAACTTTATGATAGCTTGGAGCGGAGATATACACAAGGTATTCAGGTGAGGTCCTCCCATACACACAAACACAAGGGCACATGCACACTCCCACACACACACACACACACACACACACACACACACACAATACCTCCACTGCAGTGTCTCTCAGTGGCCTTGGCTCCTCTTCCTGCATCCTGAATACTTTCCATGCTGTTGTTTTGTAGTGAGTGGGCAGCATGCAGGCAGGGAGTGTGTGTGGGTTTGGGTGGGCAGCGAACGCTCTGTAGATACTATATGTAGGCCAATTGAGGGCTTAATAAAACATCCTCCTCCATTGCTATTGTTGAGCATGATTGCCTCTCATCATGATCTTTTCATAACCACCTCCTGTTGAGGACATTTATCTTAAAAGAATATTACATTATACTGAAAAAATAGTTGTGTTATTCATTGTAGACTCTAAGAAAAGTGAGGTGGAGTGGAAATACTCCTATTCTTACCTCATGATTTTTTTTTTTTTTTGTTTGTTTTGTTTTGTTTTTTACTACATTGGCTGCTCAACTAGCATGTGTGGCAAAAAAGATTATGCTTCATGTCATAATACTAAGCAGGATAAATTGCAGGATTGTAATATGTAACTACATTATTATAATACATCTACAAAAAGAAATATATCTCTTATAGGTAAAATTGTGGATAGCAATCTAGGGATGCTGCTTATTTATATTCATTGTTATCTACTGTTGCTTTCTACCTTCTGCTTTCTTTCTATCTATCTTTTTGCCATTCTATCTAGTTTTTATTTTGGACTTTAATTAGGTGCTTGAACAGTTTCTCCACAGGGGCCTTTAAAATTGGATTTCATCTCATCTCATCTCATTATTGGACTCCAGCTTTCTTCTGCATGGATATTATCTTTAGTTTGACATGTCAAATCTTGTGATTTATTTTACATGTGTCAGTGTCTCTGAGCAACTAACTCAGAGTTTACTGAGGTACCTAATGCCGCAGACAGGCTGTATGTTTGTTTGCATGTCTGCATTAATCTGCCAGTGTGTGTTTGTGTGTGTACTCACACAATTGTAGATTATGCCAGTGATCTGGGAATTCCACCACAGGATGACTTTCATTTACTAGCCATAATTATTATGCTGTGCCATGTGGGAGAGTCCAACATCTGGGTTGTTCACGTCATCTGCTAAAGAGCAATACAGGCATAAGCAATTTTGTGAGAAATTCAGATTTGGAAGACAAATGTTCATGGTATCATAGGTGTTTGGGTATTATTAAGTATTATTATTATTATTATTTTTGTTGTTATTATGTTCTGTATTTCCATACATCTAAACAAAATCCCATCGTAAACCTGAGTCGACGCCACAGCAAACTGCTCTCACTGCACTGACTGAGAGCCACTAAGTTTGACTTTGAAAGTACGGCCACTGCAAGCCAGAGACACACGAAGAATTTAAGGGACTGGACTTGCCCAAAATTAGTTGTGTGTCTGTGTCTCAAAAGGACAAGAAATCCCAACATGCATTAATTGTCCTGGACTCCAGGATGAAGCTGAATTCACTTTCCCGGAGTCCCACGCTGATTAAATTTAAAAGCACAATGTCTAAGTTGTTTTCCTCTCTGTCCTGCACAGGGAAAATCTGATTAAAGGCTCATTTGCCCAACAACAGTTTGAAAAAAAAAAAAAAAAAAAAAACCTCTC
>OMLB01015537.1:0-14066 GCA_900302555.1 Myripristis jacobus | reverse complement strand
CTCTCCAGGTGGTTGATAAAGAATATGGTGGCTGCCTACCTAATTTCCTCTCTTTTGTATGAAGATTCATTACGCCAGTGCAGAGTCAGGGAAATAAAGAGACAGCCTCCGCAACTGTGAGTGATAAATCACCCACCTGATGCTATTGAAAGTGTTCTTTGAAACAAGCCTAATAAATTGTGAGAGACAGCGCCTTGTCCTTTTGATCTCCATGAAGTTTCCCTGGCAACACAGAGGACTCACACATTTCTTTATTTATGTCTGTAGATTATTAAAATGTGTTTTTTTATCTTCTTTTTTTTTATTGTTTGTGGACACCAATCACATTGCTAATTAATCATCAAAGACACATGATAATGGACCCCCCTTCAGTACATCAGCTTTCCTGCTTCAGTGCAGCTTTAGAGGCATTCATTCCCGTTGCCTTACTTATCCCATTTTATCTGCCTGTGTCTGCGTGTGTGCATGTGTGTGTGATTCTGTGGGTGGTCTTGCATTTCTATACTTAGGAGGACCAAATGCACCCACAAGGACAGAGAGATAAGGGAATTCCTCTAAAGTCAGGGCATTTTGATGGTGGTTTTCACTTCTTATGGGAATCTTTTTAGGGATATAGCTCGAGTTTTTATTCCTAAGATCAGGATTCTCTTGTGTACAAGCACTCTGGGATTCAGCGCACGTCTATATGATTACCTGCAACGGTGTAAAACACATATCTGCATGGAGGAGAGGGTGTGAAATGCAAATCACACACCGCAGTCCATCTCAGCATGCCAGTCTCTCTCTCCCTTTCTCTGTGTGTATCAGTCTTCTGCGCTCCTCTCAGAGATTGAGCGTGCTTTGTTTCCCACCTGAAGCGTTCCTGATTTAATGCTAAAAAATGAAAAAACGTTTGATTCAGGTCGTTCTTCTGTCAAGACTGGCAATGCATCAACACGGCATTTGGTGCTCTAACCAATCAGACCACAGAGAAGATGATTTCTTTTTCTTTTTTTTTTTTTTTCAGGGTCACTCGCCTCAACATATTTTTGTAATTTCTAGTAGCTGAGCTTTAGCAATGAATTGCAGGAAGTTGTGAGTGGGCAGTCACAAGCTTTTGCTTTGGCAGCCAAATGGAACATGAGAGCATGTGTGACTCGGTTGAGCGTGCTGGATTTGAAAGCTGCTTGATTACTTGGCAAATGAGGAGGAACAGTGAGTGTGTGTGTGTGTGTGTGTGTGTGTACGTGTGTGTGTGCGGGGCTATCTCCTGAGACTGTGGATGAGTACTGTCACGTAATTGGTGTCTTTGTTAAGGAGGCTCCCAATCCTTTCCTCTCCTCTGCTCTCGCACTAGGTCGACCATCTCCACTCCAGGTCCAGTGAGTTCAGAGGACTGGCGCGCAGTGCTCTCACTCCAGATCTCTTCATTATCTTTGGCCTGCTGTCAAGCACACACTCTTGCTCCTTCAGCCCACATAGAACCCCTCACACCTCTTGTACGCTAATTACCAACAATATCATTTCAACTTCAAGAGAGAGAGAGAGGCAGACAGAAACAGCAGAGAGGAAGAGGACAAGGGGAGAGATAGCGAGAGGATAGGGGCACTTGATCAAGGAGAGAAAATGAGGAAAAAGAGAACAATGGCTGAAACAAGATGATTAAATTAAAGGGAATGTCAGAGACGAGATAGTTCATGAAGCAACAGACAATCAATGCTGTCATCTATTTACTGTGCCACCCACAATCCTATTAGTATGACTGTGTGTTTCAAAACGCTGCAGCTTCACTGTATCCCTCTGATTTAGACTGTAGAGGCACGCTGCAGACACGAGCATGCACACACTTCCTGACACTGAATTCTCTATAGCGTTCAACCTCTTTCTGTGGCAAACTGGTATTCACACAGAATGCTCATTATCCTTTGACTGGACAGGGAGTCACCGCCAGAGCATGACCACATCCGTGAAGTCTTTGTGTGGATGGGCTCATTCATGACCAATTAAAGGTGCTGAGAGCAAGACAAAAGACTCCTACCTGTTAGTCTCCTGAAAGAAGACAGATGAAAATGAAAAATTCGCAAAGGTTATATCTATTCATCCTCTATGAAATTAGAAATGACTGAATCAAGTGAGGCATGCAGCAGAGGTGCCACTGTGTAGGAGATTCCCAGAACAGGCAGTGTAGGAGGTTAAATGCGAGTTCTGTGCTCTGACTGTAAGAGTACTTTGTAGCCAAGCAGAAAAGGTGGAAATTTTTGCACTGATCACCTGAAAACTCATCAACGATTTTGACAAAATAAGGATTGCTGACTGAAGCTTGGCCCCAAAACATCTTGGTACTAATTACCAATACATAATACACTGAAGCTGAAATAACTGCCATATCTTTGGCTGAGAGCGTTATGTAGAAATCTGACATGTCTGCTCGATGGAAGGGGGATGAATGTGGGCACGTTATTGTGCTCACACCTTCCATCATGGTTCTTTTGTTGAATTAGGCCCATGACACCTCCTGGACTCTCAACTTTAAATTCCTGTAATCACCCCTCTTTTACCCACTCTGTGCACTGAACTAAGAGCATCTTAACACTGTGATCCTTCTTGTTCTGTGGAACACACAGAGGATATTATTGCTACTTTGAAAATGTTTTTGAGAAGCGTGAGACTGTAATGTGGGTGACCCACAGTTCACTCCTAGGTGTTACAAAACAGCTCTGTGGGCGGACAGGCAAGGCATGGCCAGGCTGCGCTGCGCTCCATCACAGAGTGTTCATGTGGCAGTAAGGGGATTTTACTCTGAAAAATCCTTCTCTACCAATCTCTGCCCCCAAGGTGTCCCCTGGGCTGGCTAGGCTAGATGCTCTAAATGCTGATCGCCTGCACTGGCCTGGGGCATTTTGTGGGGTTACTGGGTTTGATCATCTCACAAAATTGAATTTCTGATGAAATATGTGGAAATCAGTGGGTTGCATGGAAATATACAATCATGAATGCACCATAGATTTTGAGGTGCTTCATTTTGCGCTTCAGAGGTAAGCATATAATTGACTAGAGGTGATGGTGCTACAGGCTAGTCACAACTGAGCTAGTGGGCTGTACTAGTCGACCCACCAGCTCTGAATTCAAGACTGTATTTTCACTCACTCTCCCTTTGTTCCTTGCTTTCCTGTCCTTCTCACATTTCTGCTAAACTACATCAGTATTGATTGGATTTACTTACATGTACCAAGTGTGAGAGAGTGTGAGGGGAGATGTTGAGAAGGTGGCAACCAGCATATTTCAAGAATGGCTCGAGTGGTTGCTATGTTTTGGAGCTCAGCAAGGCAAAGCGTTAAATATCACAAGTGCTACAGCTCTTACACCTGTACCTGACGGAGATCTTTGATTGTTGAAATAAACTCAGTAAAACTCCCCCCAGGCTCTGCCTTAGAGAGACACAAACCATTGAAAAGGCAAGAAAAGTTTTTATTTTATTTTATTTTATTTGAATTTTTATTTGTATTTTCTGAAAGAATCTTTCATTAAATAATTAGTTTACATGATGATTTTGATCCCAGGCACGTCAACACAGAGTCTGATCAACATTAAAAAAATATTCAGCAACTTAATGATCTTTCTGTCTTTTTTATAGTCTTGTAGAAAGGGGGTATACAGGAAATCATTATGCAAATGTATGAGCTGAATTTTAGACACTAGCTCCTCCTTGAAATAGAGGCTTTGCAGAAGCAGTCTATAACTCTCCTAGCAGCTACACTCAGTTCCAGCGTAGCTGCTGTCAGATTGCCAACACTGTTGTCAGCTTTTGTGGCTGGAGGTTTCAATGAGATAGAGAAAATGACAGAGAGGAAATCATTTTCACAATTCCAAAATTAGCAGAAAAAATTTACTGTGGCTAAACTATAAGGCAAATACATCACACAAGCAGCAGGGTCTGCATCATACAGTATGTATGCTGTGAGCATGTTTTTACCAAGAAATTGTACTTCAGTGGGAAAAATCAGGATTATTGCTGGCATACACATCCTCAGCTTCCATTGCTTAATGGTGCAAATGAGCCATCACAGATCTGTTCAAACAGATATCGATATACTAATATTACCTTGTTTAGCTCATTAGCCAGCACGATTGAAAATTACGTCTCAGGCATTAGCATGACCATAACCTTATTTCCTAAACTGTGAATGCATTTGCTGTTTGTTCTCAATCAGCGGACACTTCCTTATTTTAAAGAATTTGGAAAAACAGACTAAAATCGGTGTCATAAACTGTTCATATTGGCTCATACGGTAAATGTATTCACGTGTTCATGTGAGCTGAGAGTGTGGATCAGGCTGCATGTCTTTGTCTGAACTTGATCCGAGCTCGGGTTTGCTTGTCCTCTGTTGCTAGGTTACATTTACCGCCTGAAACAGCCTACGTGTTGCCTTCAGTGCCGTCACATAAACTCCAGCACTATACTGGAAGTTGCCCAGAATGGACAGTACTTCCATCATTTTTCACTAACATAACCGTCCTGATGGGTCCCGATGGGTATCTGCACTCTACACCAGTGGACCTGTTAAATGAGGTGCTGGTCTACCACTAACTTGTCAGTGGTCTTCCAACAGGGTAACAGGTTTTTGTTGTTACAGCTCCACAAAGCTTTAATCCTGTGATGTGTTCTGCAATTAAATCACCTTCAGTCAACATAATGAAGTGGAGACATGTTAAATAAACATTTCTAAGCCTTTAAACAACTGAGATTTGGATTCACTAATCTGCCCATTCACTAATCTGATGGTGAATGGGAAAGTAAAGGAGCCTTCAATTTTGACTGTGGGTACCATTTCCACCTCATGGCAATTAGTTTCCTACTGGATTCAATTTTCAATTTCTTATTCAACCATGACTAAATATTAGATCCTTTGGGAGGTGGTTCAAACCGCTTTAGTTACTTCACTTTAAAACTAACCTCACCAAAAGTTGTTTTACTTGCCTGAACGTAGATGTTAGCAAATCTTTTCATGTGACAAACAGGCATAATTTAGCAACTGCTATATTGTCACATTATTGATCATTTGTCGTGGAGGAATGTGCTGGATTAAAGCATATTGATTGACTTTAATATGGATCAATTAGAGCTGCCCTGTGGAATGGGGTAGCTCTGAGAAAAGGAGGTCAGTTGAAAAGGGCTTGAAAGTGCTTATGGATGACATTATACATTATTTTATGAAGTGAACCTGCTCAGTCATCAGCTCATTTGGCATGGTGTCAGAAAATCTCTGATAAAAGAGGAAGATACTGAACAAAAGAAGTTCAACCCACAACTGTAAAGTTTGTAAAGATGTGATGCTGTTGGGTTTTTAGTGCAGTGCAAAACCCCAAACAGCATCACTGTGTGGACCAAGAATGATCCACCACACAGAGGAGCACAGGCCAAACAGCTCAGTGATCAAAGAGGAGGCATGGACTATGCAGATAGAGCCCGTTAGTTAGCTGGCAGTGTTGCTGATAAACCATAAAGCATAGGTTTTAACACCTTAACATGAATGGGATGCTGCAGCAGACCACCATACAAAGTCTGTGTTTTTGCAGAAGAAAAGAAATAAGAAAATGGAGCTGCAATCGGCAAGGGAAGATTGAAAAAATTCAGCTGATCTGGTTCTGGCAGCTGTTGTATTACACTAATAGGAGGACCAAGTTGTTGAGAAAGCCACTTGCGTATCCATCCGTCTTACTGTGAGTCAGAACAGGCTGCTGTGCTGCTGAGTGTTGTGGTGTAAAGTGGTTTTCCCTGACAGACAATAACCCCCTTTCTAACAGTTGAGCTCTCTTTGAGTGTCACAGGATATCCTCGCATTCCCTCCACTGGCAGAAGGTGTTACTGTGTATTGTGGACTTTGTGTATTTCCGAGGGGGAAAGTGTTGACAGGCAGTTTTTTTAGGATTCTCCTCAGGCTGTACGTTTTATTCTATACAGTACAGCCTAAGTATAAAGCAACTTGTCATATTCACACAAGTAATGTTTGCTTAATGAGCTGTCTTGTCCACAGTGTTCTCCGGAGAATCTCCCCTCATCCTCAGTCATCCTTTCATGTAGTGTAAATCCAAAGCCATACTAACCGTCCTTCATTTGAGTGTTGAATCACTCTAAATTGGAAGTCAACCAACCGAGAGTTCACAGAATAGAGATGAATGCTCAGGAGAAATGTGATTTAAATCATTTTGGATATGGTCTGTGTGAGCCTACGAAGCATAGAAAATCTCTCTCCCTCCCTTTCTCTTTCTTCTCTCTCGACTCCTCTCTTGCTCCCTCTGTCTCCCCCAAATGGAGTTTTGTATATTATATGTTATGTGAAGAAAGGAAAATGAGTGATTCAAGCTTTATTTCTTAAAAAATCTTGCTTGCCCAGTGCTGGAATGGGAAGCTGTTTCCAAGGGGATACATCACATTATAATGACTCCTCCTGGGTACTGTTGGACAGCTGAATGTGGGTCACACATATGGCAGCTCTGATGGGCTGACTGGGTCCTGTAAATTGAAAGAAGCCCCCCTAATGATGCCCTCCTTCATTTCTGTGTTTGATGGAATGAATGGCCGTTTAAATGTCCTTTGTTATTTCCTCCACGGCCTGTCGGCGCGTAATGTATCATCATCTGCCTATGAGTAATCCCTGTTGACGGATAGAGGTACAAAGACTTTTTAATGAATTAACTACATTATCATAATCTCATGTAGGTGGCAACTAAAGGGAATTGTATGGACTCATATACTCATACTCTCCGCCAGAAACAAAACAGTCTCACTTCTCACCTTGATGATTCAGTGAGTTTCCATCATTTCTACTGTGTACACCAGCTACCTTAAAGTGAATAGACCGACTGTAAAGCAAATAAGGTCTTCGATCATTGTATAGGTCGATCGATGAGGAAATATGTGAATGGTTCAGTAACTCTAAGTTTGTATTTTCATTAGGAGCAGAGAAACTTACAAATTAGTAATTCCAAAGTGTTGAGGAGGGAGTACTTCTTGAAAATTGTTTTTTTTTTCCTTCAGATCTACCATTTACAATACAGATTTGCACAATGTTGCAACAATGTCATCATACTCATCAACTCAGAAGAACAGGGGAAAAATAAGACTCAGAAGGCCTCTGCTAGTATTTTGAAAAGGGAAAGAAAGAGAGAGAATAGTTTAAAGAAACAAAGGGATGGGCAGTGAGGCTTAAAATAAATTAAGAGCCCATTGCAGGGCTCCAACTCTAACTATTTTCTTCAACTTTGGATTTAATATCAAAACACAGGAAACCTCAGTAACATCACTGGTGGAAATAGCACTTTGCTTTAATAAAATTAGCAGTGCTGTCTGTGGTGTAGTTTAAGGCGATTACAATGTATACTATAGCGCTCTTTCTTCTGCTCTTCCTTTATTATATTCTTCTCAGCTTTTCTCCAGGGCTTCTCTGTTTTTCTCTCCACTGCTCCTCTCTCCTCTGTCTTTTCTCTTCCTGTTGCAGTTGCATCTTCCTCTTTCTCTGTTTCCGGAGAGTGACTGTAAATAAACTGCAGTGCACCTGAAGCAGACAGTGCTGACACTGGGCTGCCATAATATCTCTTTCTGCGTAACCTGACTGACTTACCTCCATGGCTCCAGCAGATGCTGTGCTCTTTCTTGAATGTCCTGGTGATTTTCTTCTTGTGGTTCTCCCTCTGTCTCTTGACGTTCCAAGCCTCTGACTTTCCTCTGACACCAAGTTTGATTTCCAGCTCTTCTTCTTGGTATCCTGCTCCTGTTCCATACCTTCCTTTTCTCTTCCTTTCCTTTCTTTCGCTCTTCTCTTGTGATTTCTTTTCTGCTTCTCCTGGTTCTTTCTCTCTTCTCTCCACCTCTGCTTTGCTTCTCTCGCCACTCCTCTGTCTCCTCTCTTTCCTTTTCCTTAATTTATGCCTCTTTTTTCTTTGTCTGCTCTCATTCTTAGTCCTCCTCTTTCTTCCTCTTGCCTGAGCAGCTCCTGACGTTTCTTCTTCTTCATCTCCTGTGCTTTTTTAATGTGAAGAGGACATTCAATATCCATCAGCTCCCTTCTTCTAAGCCCTGCTTTTATTCTTTCCCTTTTGGCGGTTTAGTCTCTCCTGGAAGAGCTGGGGATCTACACGTATTAGAGCACATTCTATGGTCGTCTTTTGAGCATCTTCCTCTGCTGCATTATTTGTTTCCTCCTCCCTCTTTTATGCGGTAGAGGACTGATGACACTATGGAGCTCTTTGTTGATTTTTTCTAATGAATTCTGCTCTGTTCACACAGCCATCACATCAGCAGGAATCAGATCCATATCTGATTTAGAACCACATGTGGTAGGCCTTGTTCAGACTGTCAGCCCAAGTCCCTTTTTTTGGATTATCCAAATTGTATTCAGATTGATTTTAGAAAGTTGGAGATGGTTTGAAATGCCAGTTGGATTTCTACAAGTGTGTCTCAGTCTGGGCACTCCGGACACTCAAATCAGATTTCAAACTGTCTGTTACATCAGTCGCAACGCAACACACAATGATGACATCAAATCCAGAGTGACGAAAGTGCATCAGAGCCGCTGAGCAGAGTCCATGCTGCTACTTGCAGAGCAGTACGGAGGACAACAATGAGAACAACAGACGCTGGCGCTTTAGGTTGAGCTTTCTGCGCATTTCTCCTGATTCTGCGCCGGAAAGGCATGTGTAGTTACTGACGCATATGTCCTTACCATAACAACCCATGCAGTTTGGGTGGTGATGCCTGGACACACAAGTCCAATCTAAGCACTTGCAAATAACAGTGTGGACAGTCTGTCTTAAAGATCTGATTTAAGAAACAAATCTGATTTGCCTGCAGTCTGATCAAGTGGCCCAAATCAGAATTGAAAATGTCAGATTTAGTCTGGTTTATTGCTGTTCACACTTGCATAAAAAAATAGATCTTGTTTCACATTTGAGGACAAAATCAGATCAAGGCATCTTTCAGCAGACTGTCTGAGCGTAGCCAGAGAGATAGGAAGGGACTACTGCGTCACTTTTAAAAGCACAACAACTGTACATAGTAGCACTGAGACAACTGTATCAAAGATTTCAGTTTGAAAGTACAATTTCAATTTCAATTTCAATCATAACCATGATGATGAGACTTTAGAGCCCTTCAGTGATTTGTTGTTGCTCCCAGATGGTTTTACATTGCTCTCTCATCACTTCTTTGGCCGTAGTCTTAAAATCAATGTTCTTTCCTAGAAATCCTCAACGGTATGTTTTAGCTCTTCAGTGGTCTCCTGTTGCTCCTCGATGGTGTTCTGGAGCTCTTTCCCAGAACAAAACTCTCTATGAAGCAGAACATAAGCTGGATATACAGACATAGATATACAAGGTGTATCTTGACAGCTCACAGTGTAAGCCTTTGGAAGTTTTAATCTCATATACTCTTATTTTTCTCTTTGTGGAGCTAATGTTTTTTCTCTGCTGAAGGACTCAGTATCTGGGTCATTCTATAACATATGAAAACCAATTCAAGGCTGAAAAGTTGTTTTTTCTTCTTCATTGTGCCAGAGCCAGCAGTCCTTGAGATGAGATAGCTGTCATTATAAAAGAAAGTTTTCCCATTTTTAATGCAGAATGGACATTTCACCTTCATGCAGTATTGCATTTGCACAGTGAACACAGACAAAACTGTGCTGTAGTTTGATAAGAATTATATATGCATCAGACTGAGAAGCATTTGGAAACAGCTCAAAAAACATATACTAAGTATTGGATGCTTTCTTTTCAGATCTCATCTTTACCTAAAGAAAAAGGGTGACATTAAAACAGCACACATCGTCTATTTACAACATAATACATGCAGATATATACAAACAGAAATACTGAGGATAAAAATGTTTATCAGAACGCTCCACAGATCTTTTCCATAATCTGATTTTATGGAATTGAATCCATAATCCTTTACATTAAGAAAAACTGGAAGATTTTTTTCAGTGTTGTTAATGTCATGTTACATTTTTAGGTTTGTCTGGATATGATACAGTAAGGAGGAAGAAGTATCAATGAATATGATCAATTGCAATTCTTTTTGGAAAAAAGAAAAGGTTTACTGTTGTAACCAATTACATCATTCCTTATCAGCCATTGTATTGGTCAGTTTATTTGCCAAAAAATTTAACTTGTGTAAAAACACTACTGTAAACTGGTAGTTAAAGGCACTATTAGTGTAGCAAAATTAACAAGACTTTACAGAGCTTTGTAAACTGCTTTTCACAGCATTGGAGAATTTTTTTTGTGAAGCAGTTGGAAAAATAACATAGGCCTACATAGTTTTGTATTTTGCCCTCTACATCTGTGAATCAAGGGGCAGGTGCAGGTGCAGACATGACCATGATGTTTGGTGTTTTCGTGCCACTATGTGCAGGTGCAGTGGTAAAAAGGGCTGGACCAGGAGGAATACATTATCAGTGGTTAAGTAAAATAGGAATATATAGATATATAGAATTAGTGTGAAACCATACATGAAGGATTCCATGTGTTTTTGAGGAGGTCTGTGCCTCTTCGCCTTTGCCAACAAAAGCCCTGAAAACAGCACAAAACCCCAACATCTGCGCTAAGACTAAGTGTGATGATGTGCATGTGCAAGTGGATTTTTAGACACCAAAATCACACTGTGTTGCCAGATTCGTATTGACATTCCCCTCTGCTGTGCACACTGCCCATTTTGGTGCACGCAATGTCTTGGTGAGGCACAGAATTACCAAACTGGTGCAGACAGGCAAAATCCTGCCTGTGACCAACAAAATTTCCTTTTTGCCTGCACTAAGTCACTGTGCTTGATCTGTGCTGGCACAACGAGAGGCTTTTGTGTGAAAATGAAAATGGAGAGTTAGTTTTGCAAACCTATGGGAGGTTTACATAGTTGTGCTCACTGTTTTGAGAGCATGAACTTTAGTTTGGAGAAATGTGTCAAATCAGTTGAGAAGAACTGTAATACAGTGATTATGGCAGCAGTGTTTGTGTGTACGCCTGGAGAGAGAGAAGGAGAGCTGCTGTTCAGTCGGACGAGCTCTGCCAGAGTCAGATAAGACTTGTAAGTAGACCTTAGACAAAGAGAGACTCCTGGTACCGGCAGACAGTAAAAAGAGGCAATGCCAGACAGTCAGTCAACCTGTTATAGAGCTGCAAGGTGGGCAGAGCCACAGGTTCCAGCAGTAGCTTCCCCATTGTTTTTCCCTGTTTGGAGGTCTGAAACACAACTCCTGGTAGGGCTGAACAATATGCTTTAAAAAGCACATTGTGATTAATTTTACAGATATGATTCACAGTTTTACTATTATTTTTGCATATAATTTTCTCTTTCATTGAAAAAGCTATGTAAATGGTGGCTGTTTTTTTTTTTTTTTGCTTGGGTCTGTACCAAACATCTGGAAAATACAATTTGTAGATCATGGCATCTCTGTAGCAATATAATACTTTATTTACAGTAATATTTTGTCATACAGTTTATCTTCATCAAAAATTGCAGCTACAGCAAGTTGGATAGTGCACTGGGCCGTATTGCAATTTCAATAATATTTGATGAACTGATCAGCCCTAACGCCTGGTTGATGATTGGCCATTGGCTGCTCACACAGGGCTTCATGTAACATTGCAATTGGGAAAATGAATGGGATTTTTACTTCTGGAACACTTCCTGCCCAAAATAACACCATCCACTTTGCATCTCTATAGCTATGATGCAGTCACATGAAAAATTTGACATGCTTTGAAATTTTGCAAGAGAAGCAGAGTGTCTCAGTGGTCACAGCCTGGCAACCTGTTCAGGGTGTTTCCCCTCCTTCCACCCAGTGGATGTTATGTCCAAACTCCCATGACCCTGGAGAGGAATAAGTGTGTAAAGACAAAGAATTAAATATAACTGCTATAATATAACTGCTAATACTCTCAGTTTATGTCACAACATGAAAATACATGATTATACCTGTCAGGATACCAAAAAGACAGATTGATCAAGCAACAAAACAGGAGTAAAATTAAGTTTTTACTTGCAGAAAGCTCAACCAGTATAACCAGCTCAAAGCCAGTAGGTCAGTGATTTGTACAAACAGAACCGGAAGGGATGAACACTGATCACTCCAGAGGTGAATATTAACCACAATGCATTGCAGTTATCTGTTACTTTTGATGTAACTGATGTAACATCAACTTGTAGTGATATAATGTGTAAGTAAACAAACCAATGCCCATATAATTACAGTAATCCTAGAGAAATTCTGCCAAACTGTCACATTACTTATTGTTGTATACCTTGCATTAGAAAATTCATCATACTACTACTACTGCTACTACTACTACTATTGATAATAATAATAGCCTAATGATCAGAAAACAGTATTTTCAAGTGCATGAATCAGTGCAGGCCAAAATAGCAGATGTCTCAATCATCTGTAGAAAACGTGATGGTGTGGCTTCCTTGAGTTGGCAGGTGTTTCTACCTGTAAAAAGCAACAAAATGTCACTGACTGCCTACCAGGGTGAATGCGTTCCATTTAAACCCTCTCATCACTTCCCCTCTGATCTCCAAGTGGCCTTTGCATGACATCTGTTGTTATGTATTCCCAAGGGCTGAGGGGAGGTCTGTGTAGGGAAATGAAACAACTAATGAAACGCAGCCACAGACAAGTGGTCGGTGGATATGATAGGAGGCTGTAACTACGGGGTCTGCACAGAGACAAGAGTACAGACAGATGACTGACAATGCATGGCACTTTTTGCTCACCAACAGTAGCCATTAAATCAGCCAGCTAGCCAGCTGCAGTGCAGGCGGGTGTGTCAGTTGTACACACACACACAAATAGTCGGTAGTGTCGCCCGGTGAACCAGCCAGCAGACACTAGTCACGCAGCCACAGCAGGCCATGCCAGTCATTAAACAACCCATCCGCTGCTGGTTATGAAACAGAGGGGTGTGCCAGTCAGAGTTGGGTTAGGCAGGGGGCACAGATGGACAGAAGCGGGCACAGACAGGGCGCCCAAGGTTTTAATAGCATATTGATTCCTTTGACCTTGTCAAGCCATTCTCCTCCAGCGTGTGTTTTCATTATAATTTGTTTCGAAATCAGGGATCAGCAAGTGACTCATCCAGACAGACAGCTCTTGCCGTTCAGGAGCAGAGTTCTTCCTCTCCCTCAGCACCCCCCCCGCCCCTATTATTTTTCCATTTATTTCTCTATCCCTCTGGTCATCCCTTCATCCAGCTGTCCCTTTCTCTTTCCTACAAGCTATGACTCTTGTTCTCGTCTACTCCTCCATTCCTTCAACCATCCCCTATCTTCATCCATCCATTCAATGGCCCTCTCCCTCCACAAGGTCAGACCTTAGGAATGTTGCTGTAATTACTATTTAATATTAAACCGTAATGAATTTTCTCATTTTTGTCCAAGAGCTTACATCACCACACAAGCACTGTCAATGCCTCCATCCCTGCATCCCTGCACCCTTTCTCCCTCCCATGGCCTAGGATTCATGTCAATAATATGAAATTTTAAGCATTAACATACCGCCAAATTGTGAACTTTTCCCCCATTTAAAACATGAGGGATCTTTTATTCATGAGTAGTTAATGCATTTTCAGTGGCACAGTAATTGAATAAGGGGAGCACAGTCCATCCAGAGTTCTTGGTACATCTGCTTATTTGTCTCAGTCTGTCTCCATTTTGTGTCCCCTCTATAAAGAGGCTGTTTTTTTCATAATAAGGCTAAACATCCTCAATGATGAGCCCCTTTTGTGCCTGAAAATTGTCCTTTCAGGCTCGTATTCCTATTATCCAAATGTTTTTCTAGTCCCTTTAGAGAGAGATTTCTGTCTTTACCTGTTGATGATGAATCTTCTCAATTATATGATTGAGCTGCTGCGGCCTGCTAGAGGAAGGTCTCAGAGGAAGCCTATTGTTTTGTTGAGAAATGTAATCACGACACTGTCTCTCACTCTAAGCAGCTGCCTCCTGCAGGTCCCTTTGGAGAAACTGTGTTAGAGGAGAGGAGAGGAGTGGTGGCTGATTAACTGCCTCTTTGCCCCTACTGACACTTAAAGCACAACAC
>OMLB01015536.1:0-14223 GCA_900302555.1 Myripristis jacobus | reverse complement strand
TCTTTCCTCTGCTCTACAGTTTTGGTCAGTATTTCAGAAGGCCAGATATGACTGTTTAAGTCATGGTGGTGGGAGCAGCATGAGCTGTGTTTTTGCCTGGCTTCTCTCCTCAGTAGGTGTGTGACAGGGCGTTCGGTATTATATGGCGGTGCCTGCTGGTCAAATATCGGAACTGCGGCCGTTTGAATGAATGAAATGACTGAGATTCCATAACATCAAAGCCAAGGCGCGCTCTGTACCTATTTCTTGATCTGATGACGCCTTGTCGTGTCATTTTACTGTCAGCTGTTTTATCCATGTGTAAGCCTCCAACCAAATTACCTTTCACACCGTGGGCATCATTTCCTGTGCCCTGCAGCCTCTGCAGAGCCCAGCACAGACAAAAGCGCAGCGGCCCCGTTACACATCACATCACATCAAGAAACTTAATGTGCCAAAATTCACACCAAGTGCTGGGGTAATTAGCGGCATGATTTGTAGGTTTAACTTCCTCACAGGAACATGCGATATTCCCTCCTCCTCCATCCCTGCCTCTGAAGTTTGAATGGGGGGAGGATAGGTGAGACTCTCTCTCTCTCTCTCTCTCTCTCTCTCTCTTCTCCTCTCCTCCTTCGCTCCTCCTCATCCTTACCCCCAAAACCTTCCCCTCTTATTAAAACAAGACGCCAATCTGTTGTAGCCTGGTAAAAGGGGCTTGGGAGCCGCAGGAGCCATAAACGAGGCTCCACACACAGTCGTCTGGAAGGAATTAGACAGCTGAAACAGCGGCAGAGAAGTAGGGAGAGACTTTTGGCCACTTCTCTGCGCTCTGTGTAACCTGGATGCTTGGGAAACTAGAATTACCAACCTACATGCCCCTCAACAGAGCAAAAACACATCATTTACTGACTCCTATTGGACAGTAGTTGATTTGTAGAGTCATTGCTTTGGAAACTTCCTTTTTTTGGTCTGAACATGACTGACTGCCAGCTGATGGGCAGTTTTGTTTTTATTTTAATTTGACAAACTTTTTGAACTTGATACACATTAATTAATGTACCTGAGGTTGATGGATATTTATAATTTTCCTATAGGCTACACTTTATTTATAGATTTTTTTTATATATATGTATATCTAAATGATGCCAAAGGTGACTGGCACGATGTCTGCGTCTGTGTTTTCGAGATGTATGCGGCGCATTGTTAATCCGTGCAGAGAGACTAGTTAAAAAAACCCTGATCAAATCACACAGCCTTGAATATTTTTGAGCATCCAGCTGAGCAAGCGTGTAGAGGAACGTGCATAAACCTTGCTTTTTTTTGTCATTGATGAGGACCATTTTGAGCGGATTCATGAGACTCACTGCCACAGAGGTGTCCTCTGAAACTTTGTCGAGACTTTTTGTCCCACTCGAGCGGTGTCAGAGACGCCGGAGCTGACTGCATCCCTTCTCCAGGACGGGCGACCGGACAACAGCTGCTCCAAGGTAAGGCAGTGAGCACAGTTTGTTTTACAGTGACACTCCCAGCGCACTGACAAACCAGGAGCACCGCTCCATCATTAGTCGCTCAAGTGTGGGAAATGCTTGAATTTAAAGCCAGTTGCCCCATTCAAATTATTTCTTACCGGCATGCTGACCATCCAAATACGAATTCCTAATTTTTTTCATATTATAGGCTATAGCTTATTAATGGGGGTTATTTGATGATTTTTACGTTAGTGGGTTGATGTCCAATATCCAAAGTCTACAAAATAAGATGTGAAAGTAGGGAAGCACACCAGCTGTCAACCCGGCTTTTTTTTTTTTTTTTTTTGGCGCTGCAACAGGTCGTGCGTAAAGCGGCTACCGCCTCACCAGCGGTTGTTTTGGGAATGCAAAGCTACCGTAATTCTCGCTTTTGCTCCCTGTTCTCTATATGTACACAGAGGTTATTGTACTTAATTGTATAGCCACGAAGCTATTAAGATTCAAACTGAGAAAATATGTGGCTCAGATGTTTAAATTGACGTGATTATGGGCCTGAACAATGCCTGTATTCTTACGCGTTGATCAGTGCCAGCTGTGGAAAACTTCAGATTAGTCTTATAATCATATAAAACTACAGAGTCTGAGGTGAACCGCTTATTATAGCCTGAGAATAAACGATATCGACGACGTCACAGGCCATGGCGTCATTCTCGGGGATCTCCGAACCAATGAGAGGGCTGCGTCCCAGTGGGGGCGCGTAATTTGATGCCAAGTATAGAGTATTATTTAGCTGAAAAGAAGACTGTGAGCAGCCCACATGTTTATGGCAATAATTTGCTTATTATGTGTATGCTGATTTACTTGAGGTGGCTGGGGAGCGATAAAGAGGTTCAAGCAAAGGTGGTGGGTACAAGTTTTACATTGGCAAATATCCATCCTGTTGAATGAAAAGACACTTTCCCCTTTTCTCACACCTCCTGCCCACTGCTGATCCACCCCAGGAGGATTTATTAGGATTTAATACCTCTGGATAGAACTTTTACAATGTGTTCTCATCTCATCTCATCTCTACAATGTATCCTCATCTCTTACTATATTTTGTAGTGCACAGATATCTTCACAATGATAGATGTAAACTGCATGCTCTGTACATATGTGTGGACCTTTTTTCCATATGTAAACACGTGTATGTATACAAACTGATGCCAACATGCTGAGTCTAATCTCAGCCCTGCAGGGAGTTCCTGCACTGAGGAGGGCTCAGTACAGTACAGTGAGGAAGGCAATCCCTCCCTGGCGCCGGTTCGTGGAAGATTTAGCGCTGAAACAGAGAGTTACTTCTCTTGTGCAGCGGTGCCCATAGTCCCTGACAGTGACCATACCACATGTGAGACCAAGAGAAAGAAAAGGATAGCTGCACAGTAGGTATCAAGTGTACAGACATAATGTCCTGGCTTAAAAAAAAAAAGTGGATGCACATAACAACAAATAAATGAACAGCGATAAAAGCTGAGGATGTAAAGTTGCTTGTCTGTGCGACTTTTCTTGTGGTGACACGGTGCACGAACGGTGCTGCTCGTCAGCCCTGCAGGATGTTTCTCCCGCTGAGCCGAGAGAAAAGTTTTACTGCTCAGAGAGGAAGGCATTCCATGACTGGTCTCCATTAGGGCTCACACCGGGTCTCACGTGCCATTACTGCTCACAGTGAGGGTCCATGCCAGCTCTAATGTATAGGCCCCGGGGCTAACATGGGAACTACTGAAGTAATGAGGGTGCACATGTGGAGCCCCTCCCAAACACACCTAAACACACACACACACACACACCAATAACAGCACTACCCTCACCGCCCTGCATATATTTCACATTAATACCACTGTTTTCTCTTCCAAACAACTTTCCTTGGTGAAGTAACAGCGGAGCAGAGTGGCAGTAAGCCAGTAAAAGTGAAAACTAGGACTTCTGAAAGGGCTCAACAATAAATAAGGCAATGAGGCTTTGAGTAAGATTCTCACTACCTCATCCTGAGTCACTTATACCACTGGCTCTCACAGAGAAGGTCTATGCCAGTGCTAATGCACAGATCCTGTGCAGTGTGTGAAGCAGCTCAGGGGCTGGGCTTGAACCCAAGAACAGTCATCACTGGTTTTTGTACCTGCGCAGCACAGTTATTTGGCTCCATTCCTATCGGACTCTGTTGGACAGTTCTTCCTGTTTTTTTGATATAACTTTTGATAGAGTCAAAATCACTTTGATTGGCATTGACAGGAATTTGTCTTCTATCTGCCCCTTGTTTTACCCGCTTGTCCCTCCTTCATCCCTCTGTTCATCTATCAGTTCATCCATCCATCCATCCATCCATCCATCCTTATTATGGGTTTTTGTTGGGACCACACATGTGTTATCTCTGCAGTGGAAGTAGATATGATAGAGGGGAGTGCTATGAATAGAATGTGCTACCATGTAGGGATGAGGGCAGTTATTCAAGAGAGTGGGAACTGTGTTGATAACTATTGTCAGAATGGGGTGGGGGTGGGTGTGGAGGGGGTGTTGGGTGACTGATGGACAGAGAGAGAGAGCGAGAGAGAGAGCGTGACAGGCTAGATTCATAAAGCCACATAGGAGTTCTTTAGGTTTGCGTGGCGCAGATGTGATCATCTTGTAATTATCAGGAAATGGAAACTATTTTGATGCAGGCATGAAGTGCAATAAAGTGTTAAAAATCAGATTTGTGGTTATGGTGTAAATACAGCCTTGCAGAGGATGGCGAGGAGATAAACAGACAGAGGAACAGCTGAGCAGCATCTGTAATTTGGCCGGTAGAACATCTTGGAGCCTGCAATATTCACATGGGATAAACGTGATGTCATATTTCAAAACTGGAAAAAAAGCCCTGAAAGGTTAAACCTGTTTGAAAGCCTGAAATCTAAGAAAAAGGTTTTACTAGATTGAAATTAAGTTTTGAAGGTTTTCATAAGGTTTTGATGGGCTGAAAAAATATCATATCTCTGAAAACATGATTTCTACTGGTTTTTATTCTTCACAACCGCAGCACTCTTTTTACAGTGTTTCTCCAATACATTTTCAGTTTCAAATGTATCACTGTACTCCCAGTGCATTAGTGAGTTCTCCAGGTTTGAAACCTTGGAAATGGTCTGAAAACTGGTGCACATGTGTTGGGGAAAAAGTTTTGAAATGTTGAAACTTGGGTTTGGAAAGGGCGCATCTTTATTTTGAATCTTGGCGGATGTGCATTTGCTCTTACAGTGCACTGTTCTTTCAGCGCTGAGTTTACGACATCGACACATACACAATACACAATGTCAATTTGTCAGTGTGAGGTCAATGCAAAGTGTTACAGCAGTGAGTTGGCAGTTTCCCATCAGAGTGTGACTACTGTAGCATGATGGAAAATTATGACCAGACAGACATATGACAGGCATTTCATAAGGGTAAAGAAAACATGCTTCCCACTGACTTCAAACCGCCAATTTGATTTGAATTTTTTTCAGCCCATCAAAACATTATGCAAACCTTCAAAACTTAGTTTCAAACTTGCAAAACCTCTTTTATTAGATTTCAAGCTCTCAATGTTTTTTTCCCCCAGTTTTGAAATATGACGTCATATTTATCCCATATAGTGGCATAACTCCAGTGCCTCAGCTGGCGGTGAGTGGAGCCAAGTCCACCAACATGCCTCCAGTCTCTCTCACTCCCTCTCCCTCTCTCTCTGTCTGACCCCATCCCTCCCTCCTCCCCTCCCAGTTTCTCACTTCCTTCTCACTCACTTTCTCTCTGAGTGCTGCAGTGCTGCCCCTCTCCTCTCTGTCTCTCTCGCTTTCTCTTTTTGCCTTTGCCTCCCTCCCTTCTCCCTCATCTAATTCTCCCTCCATCCCTCACACCACCTCACTAGTAAAGTTGCACCACTTCCTTCTGCTCATTCACAAAACAGTGCCAGGGATGAGTCAAAGGGAGAAGACTGGGCCGCACAGTGAGAGAGAGGATGCCAAAATACCAACCGCACTAAACAGCAGCGTAGAGGTCCTCTTGGATTTGCCTCAGTGTTTTATTATCGACCGATGAATTGCAGTTTAATACCAGTTTAAGTGTGCAGGTGCATTGTTTTCACCCTGGACACTAAAACACCACTAAAATAAAGCAGGTGGCTGCATATTTCACTTCCAGGTTAACTGGCTAAGGTTAACTGGCTAACCTTAACTCCAACCCGCCTGAAACACAGCATTTTCTCTGATTCATTACTGTGAATGTAAGCCAGGGTCCAATTCAAAACATGGTAATATATTGGTAATGCATCGGTAATATATCATACTGCGTAGATTAATGTTATGCTGAGGTTAGGATTGTCAAACCGTTTACACAGAGCACAAGTCCCAGACAGTTGTGAGTGTAAAAGGGGCATAACTTTGCACCTTCAGTTTTAAATAGAATGAAGTGAAAGAGACATGAGCCTAAATGTAACACACAGTAATAGTAACAGGATACGATGAGAGGCCTTTGACCTTTGTGTATCACCCTTGACCGACTTTATTGTTGTGTGCCCTGGAATAGTTAACTAAAAGAGGGAGAGGGGGATCAGAAAGAGAAGAAAGAAGATGGTAGACGCTTATGAGGCCAGAGAGGTGCACGTTTGATTTTAACAACACAAGGAAGAGAAGGAAATGGGACGGATGGCAACGGGGAGTAAATCAACTAAGTCTCCAGGGACGCTGTAACCCCAGGTATCTTTGCCAGTTACAGCTCTATCACACCTGATTCCCATAACACGAGGAAACCGAGGGGCGGCGGGAGATGGGAAGAAACGGCCAGAGAGGACGCTGAAATCCACGTCTTGTAACACTGTTACTTTGTACCACCGTGCCCACCTGATTCCAATCATGTAAGAAGTGGTGTAGTGTTGCGCTGGGGGTCGTGTTACTGTTTAGTTCTGCCTCTTGTAATGACAACGCTCCCACAACAACAGCACGCTGTGACCACATGGGGGTTTTATGAGAAGGAGGAGACAGAGCAGGAGAGAGTGAGCTTGCACGCTCGCTCTCTTTATTTGTACAACGTCATTCATTCTACAGTAAACCGTCTCCCTTCAACAATGCAGCACGCATTTACATGATTGCATAAATCTGTGCAAATACAGCCTTTTACAATAGAAATTTATATTAGAAAGCAGCCCGAGGAAGCGGTAACTACTCAGCCAACCTTGAGACAATCCAGCGCGTCTTGTCTGTATCAGCAGCCAACTCCCGAGTCTTTCCCAGCCTCTCCCTCTCCTCTGTCTCATCATGTGTTCAGGAACAGTGTGAGCCAGGGGTTTCCTGCCTCCTGCTACAGCCGCCATGAGGGCCATCTCCCACTTTAATGCTTTTTAAATGCATCCTGGCCTACCCAGCCCTGTCCAGCACATACACACACATGCACAGATGACTTCGTCTGTCAGTCTCCGTTAGTCTATCATCCTTTTTTTCTGTTTTTCTCCTAGATGAACACCTTACATAGGTAAATGCCATATTTAAAAATAAGAGTAATGCGTTGCGTTGGGTTATGAAAGTGCACTGCTTTTCTTTGGTGCTACTTTGTTTAATACCATTTAACTGAATAGAGATAGCCCCTGCGCTAAGAGGATTTAGGGAAACCACATAGTGCCACATCAGGTGAAAACTCTCCAGTATCTCCAGTTTTGGTGATTTTCATGTTTTAACATCACTTGATTTGATTTTCCTGCTCCTCTATGTCGTAAGAAAGCTCTACAACCCTTGAGTTTATGAAGCTTTTTCAAAAGTAAGTGGATAAAGTCAAAAATGTGCAATGGTTAGACTGAATAGTTCCTGAAAAGTTAACATTCTGGAGATGCATGGTTTTCACACGATAACAGCAATACATAACATTTATATACAGTAAGTCTTCATTTGACCTTAGACTCATAGACATAATCAATGAATACAGCAGCAGACAATATCCCTTCAGTCTTCACAGCAGACTTCAATGTACAGTATGTGCTCTGTATCCTATGAATTCTTTTGAATTCCCAATATAGGTCCCTTCCCAGCCATATCTTCATATTTGCACTACACTAGACCCAGGTGTGAACCGCCTTACTCTTTGAAGCTATTTTAAAGTTTGAGCTATTTTAAAGTTTGTGAATATCACTTATTTCATGAGTGATATTCACAAACATCATGATCATGAGTTTGATCTGTGAGCTGTCGCAGTTCTGGCCAGTGACTGCTGAGTCACTTCATAGCAATACAACAACATTACAGATGCAGGTTTCGCCATCTGCTTAGCAAAGAGCAGTACTCTGTCTTTCTTGGCTCTCGTTCAGATAAACACTGTCTGCTGTGGACACACACACACACACACACACACACACACACACACATATACGCACACAAGCACACACAGTCTGGTGAGCCTTGTTATATTTTATGTCCTGTCACAGGCCTTGAAACTGGGACCTTTCCCTCCTGACGAGGATACCACTTTGCTACTCTCTTATGTGTTCAGTTAAACCCCCCCTGCCCATCTGCAGCACACACACACACACACACATCCTCCTACAGTGTGTGCTAAGTACATTTACGTTCAATGCTTACACACATACACATATGGACATATGGCCAGCCTTGAGCAGCAATGTTCAGAATTAATGGCATTCACATTAATGCAGGCGGCCAACTTATAGATATATGTGTATATGCTGTATATTAGACGGCTCTCTACTGTCATGTAGCATACATTAGGTTATTACACCATGTGCTTAATCCCCTGACTATAATAAGTCATATATTTATACTTTCTACTACTGTTATTAAATCATATCATACTGTAGATGAGGGCAGGTCAGGGCCCAGAATGGGTCCCAGGGGTTTTTCTTGTGGGTCCTTGCATACCAGGTGCACTCATATGTTTAAATGATCATAAATCCCAGAGTGAGACACCATGGATTTTGTTTGGGCGCTGGTCATAGTTGGCTTTTGCCCACCTTCAGATGTTTCTCTGTGTATAATAACATGCTTTGCAGAACCACCATGAGTATAAAAAAAGAGACATGAGCCAAAACTTGACGCTTTGTGCCCAAAAAATAAACTGTCTTACAGTTAATTCATCTGTGTTAGCCCTTTTTGGTTCACTGCAGCTGTGTTGGTATCCAGTGTTTGAATGAGGGCTTCAGGTATCCCAGGTGTTGAGGGCTCTCTTGCTGTGCTATATCACTCCTGGATATTTGGGGTGTTTATCATGTGTTGTCCCACAGATAAGGAGAATTACATCTCAGTGTTTTCGTTAAACCAGCAACCAATCATCACTCCATTCAATCATCTAGCTACTCTTTTATCCATCCAGCTGTCTGATTTTAAATGTGCCATAATGCCTGTTAGGCTGGGCTCACACATGATCCAAAATGTATTAATGTTGCTGCAAACTATTTCTAACCCAATGGGTTCTAAAGGGTTACGTGGCTCAGTTATTGATCATGATTTTAATGAGAATTTTGGTGGGACTAGCTTTGCATACATAATTAGCCAACAAGTAATGTAATTATGCAACAGTAACAAAGTGTCGTGGGACGTTGGTCACACAATTAAGTGTGATTCGTCTCAATCTGGCCAGCCTCTTTGTTGTGTTTTTTCTTGTTTACTGGCAGAATTCTTAGATTTTCACTAAGTGCTTAAGATTCAGCAGTGCACATAGCGCTGAGGGTGACATGTAAAAAATATTGCAGCTTTATGCACTGTGCTTCAGACGTGTTTTCACTGGTCACATAGCAACAGCAGTAGCCATGAGCAGCGCTCTCCAAAAACATGTACGTAACGCTGCTTGCTTTAAAAAAAAAAAAAAAAAAAAAAAAGGTGTTTTCAGTCAACTGAGCATACTTGCTCTTGTCCAGGGATGCCCTGCTTCACATTCAGTCACACACATTCACATCTGGCTGCCAGTGCAACCACAGCCTTCTAGCTGCTCACCACTAAGCAGCGTCCTGCAGCTGAGGGTTAAGAAAGGGTCAAGAGCACCTTGATAGTAGGCGCTGTAGACGGGCTGAGCCAGTCCAGGGAGTCAAACCAGCAACCCTCTGACTTCTAGGCTACTGCTGCCCCCTAAAAAATCCACCCATCCATCCATCTGTCTAATGTTTTGGCTGTTAAAACTCAGTACAGCTGAGAGTGTAATGTTATTTCAAACAGAGCCAGATGGAGTTTCTCCCAGAGGATCCAGTCATGTTAGAGTGATACAACTCAACTATTTATTGATTCATTCACTCATTCATTCATCCATCCATCCACCTGTTATATTGCTCCCTCTTTTGAAATAACTGCAGAAAGAGGGAGTTCCCTTCTTGAGCACTCTCTTATGTCAGAGTGAAAGTGGTAGTATACTTGGAAAGATGTTAGAAGAAACAATGAAAGAAAGACCACCGAACATGTTAGAAAAAAATAGTTAAAACTAAATGACACAAACGATTAAATAATTTCTTATTTGCAGCCTTGACAGATGGTCATACGCTCAGCAGAATCTGGACCAATGGCAGACATTGTGACGGCCAAAGAACTACAGAAGACATAAGATAAATTTCAGCCAAAGTTCTTTATCTTTTGAACCTTATCTTTAGTTCACTGGTTCATTGGTTTGTGTGTTGGTCAGTTCGTTTATTGGTTGGTTTGTTCCTTCCTTCATTCATGCATTTATTACTTTGTTTGTTCCTTCATTGGTTCCTTTGTTGGTTCCTTTGTTGGTTCCTTTGTTCGTTCATTCGTTCGTTCCTTCGTTCGTTACTTCGTCTGTTCCTTCGTCTGTTCCTTCGTCTGTTCCTTCGTCTGTTCCTTCGTCTGTTCCTTCGTTTGTCTGTCCATTCACCCACCAGCTCATCTCTCCTTCCTTCCACCCAACACTTAACATTACTGTAACATTATCTCTGAGACTGAGCCAGTGGGAGTTTTCCTCAAGAGAATATTCAATAACGTCAGAGTGAGACTGCTAAATCATCCAGCCCAAGGTCACCATACGGTTGGACACACACACACATGCACACACACACACACACACACACACACACACACATACAACAAAGAACCAGTGATAGTCATGTGGTTATATCACTCACACGTGACAAAATATAATAACACCATAAACAGTGCTGAGGTGATATCATCCACATGTGCTGATGACACCTTCAGCTTCACAAATACACACACACACTCTCACACATACATATACACATACACATACACATAGCTGTATAGATACACATATAGCTCTGTACAAAGTGACGTCATACATGTGCTGATGACACCTCCACTGTCTCAGATAATCCTGTGATTAGAGGCGGTGTCTCCCTGAGGCGAGGGCCAAGTCTGAAAGACCTACTTTGGACTGACTTTTACTCTGTAGTTCGATCTTTCTGCAGCCTGAACTAATTGTGAGTCTGACCTTGGTTTGACAGTTTGACAGAAACGGCCTGAGAGACATAATGAAGAGCAATCATTGCCAAGCAGCTCATTTCTCACACTATTCTCCAAACAAGTGGTGCTGCAAGATGCTGTATTGTTTCATTCAATCAAGAAATGTTCAATAACCCCAACAGCCCCTCAACAGTCAGCCAAGCTTTTCACTAATGCTTCATCTTATTGCAGCTGCAGTCATAGACATCATTCAGTTGGTCTCCAATGCAGCTCAGTTGCCATTTTATGTATTTTCTGTAAACCAGCAAATTTATGTTGTTTTAATGTCAACATTTTTGAACCAAAAATGCATTGCATATCAACATTTACAGTTATAGCCAATGTGGTGGAGACTGCCACCTTCATTTGCTTTGATAGCTCCATCAGATACCAAAACTACTTGGTTATGGTTAGGAAAAGGTCATGGTTAATATTAGGGAAAGGTTGGTCATCATGGTAAAGGTTAGGAAGAGGTTATAGTTAGCATTATGACTGTCCTATACTATGATAATGACATAAGCTAAAAACAAACACAGTTCTCGCCTGACACGGGACGCAAACCGCAGTCTGCAGAGGAAAAGTCCTGTCAGTTGTGCCATCCACCTCCCCAACCATCTCCTAACATGGTGTTTTCTCACTAAGTTTATACTGTGTCACAAAATTTGAAAATGTGACATTTCAGTGCATCCTTGGTTTGTAGAAAATGCTGACATTATTTCCTGGCGACTGGGCTGTCGCATGAGAGAGCAGCGAGAAGTTTATCCCTGTGAAACGTGAACTGAACTTGATTTCACAGTTTGGTTTTGTAGTTTAACCACAGACAAAAAATAGAGACCACATGACATATCAGAAAAGTGCAGATTATAAATAAACAATCAATTACAAAGTAATAGGCAAAATCAAATGCTTTTATAAGGGCATGTCTAAACATGGAACAATGGATGCTCTGTTTACTTTACAACTCTATACATAATCTTGACTGTCCCCAGAAGAAGACTGTCTGCGGCATATTAAATATATTAAACACTTGGAACAAGGGACTTTTGAACTAGAGTACATATCACATTTCTGGTGGCACAACAAAGCATATTTTCTCAGGATTTTGTATGTGTACAAAAAAAAAAAACACACCATAAAATGAAGAAAATTCTCAATCAGAAAGGCACAACATACTGTCTTTTTCAAAGTCCCTATCACATATCTGTATAGGGACATAACACAGCATAATATGCCATAACACAACAGCTTGCACTCAAACATGCAAACAGTCGAGTTAAATTTAGCCTTTGTTGCTATTATATCCATAATAATGTCATATGGATTTCATATCAAAACATTAAGGCCGATGACATTGTGCGTCAAAGCTTTGGTGCCCGAAGCTTTTGACAATAGAATGTATGAGATGTGATAATGATAATGTGCATGAGAGGCACAAACATTACCACGTGAATGTAAATGAGTGTATAAAAGGTTCATAAAGCATAGTTTTGACTATGCGGTTATGGGGAAACATTTTTCCCAGGATTGTTTGCTCCCTATAAGAAGCGATTCATTCCAGGTTCATTTTGAGTTGATGTAGAGTCGGGGTGACGGAGTTTACTCTGCACTGCAAAGGTGAGGTGCACTCTGCTCCTCTGAAACCATGCATGTATGTTCATACAATTACACACCCCTCTCTTCCTGCACTGCTTCTTTCTGCACTGGTGTAATAAGCTTTTATATGTGCATTTTGTGTGTGTGTGTGTGTGTGTGTGTAGTGTGTGTCAGGGGTCTTGTAAATGAGCGGCTGACGTTAAGAGGCTTGCCACGTGCCAAAGGAGGCCTGCTACACTGGTTGTGGCCTTCTCATCCAACGATCAAATGAACAAGGCATTATGTCTGAGCCAAGGGGCGTGTGTATTCCTCTCGCTCGTGCTACATCTCTGTGTCTTAGAGCAAAGAATGTCGAGCTTTGCCTCTCTTCTCTCTCTCTCTCTCTCTCTCTCTCTCTCCTCTTCACTTCTGTGTCTTCCTCACTCTACTCATGCAACTTCTCTCTTGCTTTGCATTTCCCTGTTTTTCTCTCATTGTTGTTTGCTCAATCTTTATCACTTGCATGCTAATCTCCAGGCTTATCTGCCCCCCTTTTCTCCTTCACTTTCAGTCTTTTGCTATCAGGCAGCTGTTATTTTTCTTCTTCCATTTGCTACATCTTCTCTCCCCTTCTGTTTCACTTTCTGACTTAGTTTTCCTCCTTTTCCTTCTGTTTCTATTTCCTCATATTTATCTCTGTTCTACTTTCTCTTTCATTCCTTCCCTCTGTCTGGTGCGTTTAGGTGTGGTGTGAATAACCACTGCCAAATCACAGACACTATTGGGATTGGTGTCCTCTTGTCTGTTTTGCCCATCATCGCTATGGCAATACATTAGATATGATTATATATGATGTTATGATATGTGACATGCATTGCTTGTAAGGCTTTTTAACACTAAATTGCAACATTTTTTTTTCAAAATTTTGTGGCACCTCTTTAATACTGTCCCACAAGAGGGTGTCAAGTTGTTTCAATGATCATAGAAGCATATCGTTATCTTAAAATTGAAGATTCAATCCCACTCTCCCGGCCTTTTCCATCATATGCTACCTAATAAAGCATATTTTCCATAAATATAATACAATGTCATTACCTCGCTCTCTTCTGTCTGCGCTCTCTAATAAAGCAGTTATTGCTCAGATATATTCTTGACATACTCTCAGGGGAGGTCTTTTGGCTTTGGGAGACACAGGAGGGATAAAGCACACGTGCAGCATTTTAAAATCTCTAAAAGCTCTTGTCTTCTTCTTCCCACGGAGATATAAACAGATGACATCACAGGGTGGTCCGCTCTGCACTGAGCTGAGCCACGCTGAGTGGGTCTCCGTTGGTCTGCCAAACAGATGGCGGTAGCAACATAAGGAGGGCTGGAAATACAAGTCAAGGTTCTGACCAGAAGATGTTGCTCACCAGGGCCCTTATTAATGAAATGCTGAGGCTTGGAGCTGAGATGCAAAACAAGTTGCAGGGGGTGTTCTTATTCTGGTTCTTATTCTGGTTCCCCTCATAAAAATAAATAAATAAACAAATAAAAAAAAGTCACAATATACTTTCATGAGCCAGGGTTCCTAGATGAGAGCACCTCATCTGGACTGCTTGCCTGAAAATGTTTAAGAACTGCGGTTTTCGATGACTGGAGTTCAGTCACTTGTCATAATTATTCCTCATAAGCATTTGGACTTGGACATTTGGGGAGGCCAGCTTGTTGCTTAATTAGGTCAAGAAATCTTGTAATGTGCGCCCACCCACACT
>OMLB01015535.1:0-12042 GCA_900302555.1 Myripristis jacobus | reverse complement strand
CCCAATAATGAAATGGGATTTTCGCCCCTGTGTCCACAGGTAATGTTAGGTCAATGATAAAGAATGAAATGCCATTTTACGTTCCTGCAAACCCACAAAAATGTACTGAACTACAAATATATAGCTTATCAACATTTATACTTATAGCAAATGTGATGGATCCTGCATCAGAGTCATTTGTGCATATGTGAATGCTTGCTTACATTAGCTCAGTAGTTACTGTGGCCACTTCCATTTGGTTTGTTAGTTTTGTTAGCTACCAAAACTACCTGGCTAAAAATCCAGACAGTAAACTCTCACTGCCATTCAGGACTGCCAGTGTGCAGTGTTACACAGTGCAGCTTTAAGTGACAACAAGAGAAATGCGAGGACGAACACTCGTGGTAAGGAGCACATTCATTTTATACCTAAGGAGATAGTGGTGTCCAGGGAATGCTGTAATATTAGGCAGCCCAGCTCATTTGCAACAATACATGCGGTCCAAAAATGTACTTTGATTCCAGAGCAAGAACCCATGGTTTTGTCCTCCCTAATACTAATTATAGAGAACATGTATTAGCAGGGGGGAGGATGTGGTGGAGCAGGGTAGGAGAGGGGTTGGTGTTTGATAGGGAGAGATCCAGTGCAGAATAATTAATCTTATGAAAGAGCTGGCAGATTGATCAGCCAAAATAGATTGCAGGTGATATGGAACCTAGTTGTTGCAATGAACCATAATGTCTGCATTATTTCATTTAGTTCTGCTTAATGTACTACAGCTATGGCACCTTCACATCGCTTGGCATGGAAAATTAATGGAAGGCTCTCCCGGGCTCATATATCATGGTTTGAATATGTTATTCTGGGGTGGAAGTCACATTTTTTAACTTCATTGGGAGAAGGGAGCAGTTAAAGGGTTTGAGCCTGACCCTCATCTTGTGATGATGTATTACACCTAATTTTAAGAAAGGGAAATTAAGCTTTACCTTTACATTTTCTCTATATGATATTTAGGTTAAATGTTTTTTTTCCTGTGTAATTCTTAAGATCAGTACAGTGAGATGGTGACATAATCTTTGCTCATTGTATAATGTATTCATGCTTTGTGTCATCTTTTGCCATGCTGGAAAACTGGAGCAAAGGATGGTTAATTTATGAGATTAGTTATAAGTGGACCAATGGGCATAAGCTATGACTGACTGATCCTGCTTTCTGAAAACATACAGTATCTGTTTTAATTAGATGAGCTGAATGCAGTGGAATGAAAAAGATGAAAAGCAACTACAACCAATTCAAACAACCATATATCACTGCTGAATACACTTACATATACAGTAGATACAGTATATAGATCTAATTTTTCCGTGTAGCAAAATCTCAGGAGACCTCATCAAGCATGCTGTCATTTCTATATTCTTGTGAAATATTTTTCAAAAGACCTTTTCATTCTCCCTTCCCTCAAATGTGGTTGTACAATAAATTATATACATTATACTCACTCATGCGCACACACACTTTCACATACACTTTGCATCCCCTGCCTGCTCATCTCACACCACCTCCCCCAAGTTTATCCCAGCTTGATGCTCCCATGTTTTACAGCTCCTAGACTATGCAAGGCCATCATGATCCTATATTCGGTCTCCTCTCTACAGATCAATATTCTCTTTGCATGGCCATGGTCCAATGCTTCTGTTATGGGGCTATACCTCTGCAATCTAGTGATAAATACAGAACCAGTGTAGATGATGCATTTCCCCTGGGTATATTCTCCATGTCAAGGGGGAGACAGCATTGTCAGTGCAATACTGAGAGCAATGTTTGTGAGAAATGGCTCTGTCTTTTTGTGTAACAAACAAAAAATCCCACCTATATCTCTTGTAACGATGGAGGCCATTTAGTGGGTTGAGACTATAATAAACCATGGTTGTTTTCATTGTTTTTCATCAGTCTTTATTGGTATCCACAAGACTGATGAGGTCTGATGGAGGTCCTCGTGACCGAAAGATTTGGCTTTCAACATTTTCTCCAATAAATCATGGTTTTATAATGGAGAAAAAATTGTGCCCATCGCCCCAGTTGTATTTAATTTGGATCTGGTAATTTTAAGTATGCACCTCTTTTCCAAAGGGTAGACGGCACACATTCTCCAACTCTTATTTTTAATGGTGGCTCCAGTTGTACCGTTGTTTCGGGGGAATGAGCATTTATAGCTTCAGTCTATCTTACTCTGCATTTCAGAATTGCAGCTCTTGGTCAAAATTTCAGTCAATTCAGACCCACTTCAGGCTCAGTCCAGGAGTCTGAAGCCAGCTTTGATTGCATCTTGACCAGGTTTTATCATGGACTTCTCTTGGTTGCTGCCGCAATGACAAAATGGTAGTGAAATTGACTGAAAGCTTTAGAAAGTCACACAATGTATTCAACCTGCATCTCGAACGAATCCCTCGTTTGGGGACCCGGTGGTCAAACCGTTTTGAGGACATATTGAGCAGATTATTGATTTTTAACACTTCACTTCATCTTCATCAAATGGTGCTGAGAGCTGAACACTCCAAATGGACGGATTTGTCTATCCCCCAACTCTCTCTCTCCCCTTTGGTCTATCCCTCCCTCCGTTCTCTCCATCCCACCCTCTCCTCCTCCATCCCACCCTCTCATTCTCTGAATCTCATGGTCAATACTCAGAGGGCGGGTTATCAACATGAACAATAGTCTTTCGACTTTCTCCTTTTGTTGAAACAGACGTACTGTGTCCTACATACTGTGCAGAGGTCAACAAACAAACAAGCCAAAACAAACACACCACACAAACATGAACTACATCCAAAATGCCTATTTGATCATAATGATAGTAAACAAGAACAACTTTCAGTCCTGTGTAGAACTTTCTAGAGCTTATGCTTTATTCTTTGTATCCCTATTAACGTGTACATGTACGTGTGTTAATCATCCAGGAGTCTGCATAGAGAAAATGCAAAAATATTAGGTACTGTAATTCAAACAATAAATCCACTCAGTGCAGTCAGAAAAGCAAGGCAGAATTAAGTTTAGAAAAGGAATCTAACGTTAAGCAAAATAAATGACTAAACGTCCCCACTTAACAAATGGGAGGCATTTAAACATTACGCATCGCCTAAACAAAGAGAAAAGATACATGAAATTATTCACATGGGTTTATTTGCAATTATATTATGTAAGTTAACATAGCTGTTATATGTCACCATAGACTGACAAGAGGACTTTGAACAGTTTAAGTGATACCAACAGTCAACAATCGGCTGCTATATATTACTATAAATATGAATTGTTCTGCTTTGCCAATCCATACTAATAAAGCAAACTGAACTTTATTGAAAATTCAATGCAATGTGTGTGTGTGTGCGTGTGTGTGTGTGTTGTTGTCGTTGTTGTTGTGGATATGTAGACAAAATAATGAATAAACAAGCAAACAAAAGATCAAACTTCTTCCTACATTAGCCACATTTTCGCTGTCAAAAAATTGCATTGCAGTCCCAACTTCTATCTTTCACAAGTAAGAAAAATTATTGTCTCAAGGCACCTGGCATCCTGGATTTAGTTCAAGGCACTTTTTAGCAAGTGAGCTCTGCATCAATGTTAGCTATGAAAACATTTGTTTACATATCGTTGCAGCACTAATAAGACCTGGAGCTATTTCAGCTGCAACAAGCAGGATATTTTCACAGCTGTTTGGTCTTACCAGGGTCAAGACAATATTGTTACCCTGCAATGTATTGTTGTAGAAAATGTAGCCCGTCAAAATACATTATGTTACAGATATTGACTTGTAGGAGCTCTCAAATCTTGGTGGATGATGAAGATAAGAATAAGAAAATACCTGTTTGTAACTGCAACCATTCCTTTAACCATCATCAAATTTGAAGAGACAGAGCGTCATTCTGTAAATGTTCTGTGAATAAGGCAAAGAATCCGTTTGATTTCTGAAATGTTTTATGGATTTCTTTTTAGTAGTCATCTAATGCTGGTGTCCTATTTTGACCTCGTATCAGTCCAAAAAGCCACACCGGTACATTGCATCCTAAGTCATAATATACCATTAATCAGCATAGTTTTGTTAATGGATGAAACTATATTTTTGTATCTGTATATCTGACAAGTATGTCTGTCAGGAGTTATGAGGTGATGCCCAGTGATTTTCAATATCAGTAACAGGTCTTCGCAGGTTTCATGGGGCCAGGGGTCATAAAAGTCATTCGGCAGATAACTGATCGACTTATGAGGAATTTATTTGACAGCTGTTATTTTCTATTGTTGTCAGAGGTGCAGGGAATTCATACCTCGAGCGTTTTAACTGCCTGTCATGGTATGCTTTCACTGTGGGAAGTTCTCTGAGTCTACTGCTCCAAAGGGCATTATCAACAGCAGAATAAGTGCATGCTCTCGTCCATAGCATCTTAATGTGGTATGCTTCACTGACACATTCATTCCATACTCCGAGGTGGCTTTGCCTGCAAGGCCACAATCATTTCCCTCAACACTGGAGGCCACAACGTGACTCTTATTTTGCAATCTGTGCTTAAAGAAGCATGAAACATCTCATCAGCTGAAAATGGCTGGCAGTAGCTTGGATGGTGTGTCATCTTCCTTTCCTCTCATATAACATAGGCTGCTGCAAAACCTTGAAAGATGTTTTTACTTTGTGTGTCACTTTTTTTTTTTTTGTGGGCAACAAACAACTGAGGGGCGTGACAAATCTTAACGCTTGAATGTCACCAAAGGATTCCAATTCCTGTCCTCTCTCTGCAGTGGTTATAAATAGAGGTCTGTGTTACGTCAACAATCCCAGCAACCCCCAGATCTAATGAAGATGAGTGAATCGTCGCTTTTCTCATAAATCCTATATTGCATGTCAATGAAATCACTTTATAATATTTCTCTCTCCCTCTCTTGCAACGTCAAGCAAAGCTGATGTGGGACATGTAGCGCATCAAATGTGTTTCTAGGCTGCTTTACTCTTTTCATTTCTAGGGCACGTTTTCAACAACAATCATCCCTGATATAGGATTACTGTATAATATACAGTGCATAGTTTACATCAAGACATTCCATTCTCATTCAGTTTTTAATTTCAGCGCACATTTCTGCATGGCGAAGAGAAAGGTCTGTAAAGCAGAGAGGCAAGATAGTGAGAGATCCAGAAAACCCCTAAATAGGACTTTATTCAAGGTGCAGGGTGCAATCTAAAGTCAATACTGAACAAAGGAAAAAGTATAACAATACAATGGATCATTCTCCCAGTGAGCTTTACTTGTGTAGCCTTTCAACCCAATGTGATTATTGTCTGACAAAAACATTGCAGAAATAAAACTTACTGGGAGCAAAATTCAGCATGGCAGTTTTCTTTTTCCCTTGTACAGCAAAGTACGAGCCGCTAGCCAAACCTGTGCAGCAACATTCATATTGTAAGATAAGATTATCTATATTGATCTGGGGAAGGGGAAAAATGGGTCATCATAACAGGAACGAATAGAAATGTGGATTTGAGAGTTGAGGATTTGGGAGTCAAAAGTAAAGAAGATAAATGGTGTAATTAAAAAGAAAATTAAAGATAGAGCGTCTCTATTTAGCTTACAAAATACCTATTCAGGATCTCCATCTATGCTGGCAATTTAACAGATATTTGCAATTGATAGATTTATAAATTCACAGGTGGGCCACAAGAACCTCTTATGTTTTCTCTCCTCTCTTGGAGTGATTGAAAATGCCCAACCAAACCACTATGAAAGACTAAATAACATAAGTAAACCCTGTCTAATGAATAAATGAGAGAGGGCAACCAGCTTGCTCTCTTTACAGTGAATGATCAGCCAAGCCTCAAAGCAAAATCTCAAGAGACAAAGAGGGCAAACCCTACATGAACGTACGTATTTTTATTAATTTATTTTTTTGACGTATCTTGAGGAATATGTATTGCAAGTAATATGAGGCTTCTGCACTTAGAGGAATCGAGCTTGAAAATGTTTTTTGTTTTTTTTTTTACCTCTTTATTTTTGTCCCATTTGTTTCCCAAGGCAGATTGTAACAGCGGGATGTCGAGGCAGAAAGATGGAGAGAGGGATGAGGTTGTCCATGGTGACAAAGACACTCTGTTGGGCTCCTGGGGTTTTGGAACATAACCTGAGATGGAGGGAGAGTTTTTGGGTGAAGAATTGCGGGAGGCTGTGGCGAGACAGCAGCCTTGTTTTTGGGTGCTCTCCAGGTTTTTTGGTAGGCTGTTCACGGAGGATAAGGGATGGAGGGATTAAAGATGGGAGGATGAAGGGAGTGAGTGAGATATGTTTACGTGTGGAGATGGAGGGACTGAGTGAGTGAGTGAGTGAGTGACTGGCCGAATGATTGACCAAGGATGTTCACACCAAGCATGTTTGGACCACTTTATTTGAATTCTGGAGCAAACGAGCTACAAAAAGCAACTTGTTTCCTCATAGTGATGATGAGAGAAATGTGGACATTTTTAATTACCCATAACCAAAGGAACAAAGGACAGGGTTGGAGTCAAGTTGAGATGAAATTCTTTATTATCCAGTACCGGTGCACCAATTCAACAGCCACTGATTATCGAATTATTGGTTGCAGGTGGATAGATACAATATTCTGGTGTTCTTTGGCAGGAAATAGTTCTCAAAAAATTCTCCTCTTATGTATTTCTGCCTTTGTTTTTGGAAAAAGCTGTTGCTGTTGAGTTTTTCACATGTACATTTTTGACAGTTTAAGCCATACAAACAAATACCCATCCAGCACCACAGTACTGGGAAGCCAGGAGAGAGGGGAGATTACTGCAGACTGGAAACCTCACAAAATCACACAGAAACTGAATAGGAAAATATTTTTTAAAAATTGACATAATATAAAAAAGATTCGATTGCTACACCATGATATATCCGTATGTTGTAAAAGGTATGATACAGTTGGCATTTACTCTTCCTGACGTGTTTTGAATTTCACAGCTTCCCTTCATACATTTGAACAGTTAATATATGGGACAGAGCCTTTGCTGCAGTGAAAATGAAGATTTTCTCATGTGCCAGCAGCAGTAATAGCTGAGTAAGCATCTCAGCCCTCATGCACATGCTAACATGTAATTACTGTGTTTGGATAAAACTAGTGATTTATTCACACCTGGGTAGGCCAGCTATGCCACGCAGCCGTAAGAACAATTTGTCTAACACAGTGCTGTATCAGAATTTTGCTGTTTATGCTTGCTGTGCACTATTAGAACATGTGCCACTGTTTGTGGAGAGTTATGGCTGAAACACATCATTTCAGTCAAGAGCCAAGCACACTGTGAAAAACTGGAATTGGCCCCAGAAAACCTTATCAGAGCATTCCTGGTACTTAGTTAGTTATTTCATTGACTCACAAAAAACAATATCAAAGCACCAGAAAATAGAATTTACATAATCACATAAAATAAGTGGGCCCAAACAATATTCTGCATGTGATTGTCCTCTCAGTGCTTACAGTATGTTCGTGTTCCATGTTTAAGACCGCAGTTCAGCATTCACATGATTTCCTTTATCTGTATTTGTAAACGGTGAACTGCTGAATGAATCATTCTCAAATGATATTTATTTTATTCTCATATTCAGCTATTTTTCCAGGGTTTTGTAATTGTTATGAACACCAGAGCAGGTAATATACAGCTACAACAAGTGGATTTGTTTTGACTACTTCCTCCTGCCAAATTCTCTAACATGATGTCTATTCTCTAACAAACCGAGTCCTGAAGAAAAAAAAAATCCGGCAAAGTTAACTTCCTCACAAACTAAAGAAAATGAACTGCAGGTTTGATCGTGTCCTGAGTGACTGAATGGTTAAGTGGAGTGATATCTAGAAGGTGGCATAATCTACAATGATCCTGTGCCTTGCTTTTATCCAACAGGTACGAGACAGTTTATTTTGGGACAGCAAAGGAGATGGAGCGACAGAAGAAACAGATTAATAGAGGGGAGAAATGTAAGGACAGCGGGAAAGGAGCACAGATGAAGCAGGAATGTTCCTGTGCCATGTCTTTTGGAGCCCTGCAGCCCTAGTCAGGGGTGCCTGCTGCACTCTTCAACTGTGCCTCCTTATCCATTATTAAAACGGTCGAATGAATCTTTCATGCACAGGAAATTAAAGAACACAGCGGAGGAGTACACGGATGAGGACAGAGACGAAAGAAAGAGGGAACGAGGAAGACAAAGGAAGAGAGAGAACGAGACGCACAGAGAGAAAAGTAGTTAGAGAGGCAGAAAGGGATAAGGTGAGACAGGACGTGTCTGTGTGTTCATGAGTGAAAGAGAAGTATAGATGAAAGGAAACACCCTGTTGTGATGGCCTGGTTCACACATCCCAAACAAACAATGGGAGGCCCTTTCTCCTGTGTACCGCTTGTTTTACACAGTCAGGATCAATGGATATGGATCATACTGTATATGGTGACACATTTGGGGTGATACTGGCCGTTGGGATTGTATGTCATGCATTTTTTAATAATGCTGACACTTTATTTTCATTGATAACTCATGTAGCGATGACAGAAATATGGAACAATTACAAAATCTATAAAGTAACAAATGCATCCCACCACAAAAAAATAAAATAAAATAAAAAAAAATAACAGGCTAAAAGGAAACATCAGTAAATAAACAGGCAAAGCCATTTAAAATGGTGCAGCTACTGTAGAATGCTGTTGCTCTTTTTATGTTGATGTTTTTGTTGTGCTGGGACTTGTGTTGGGATGCCCATATTCACTGGTTCCAGGATGTCCTGTCATTTATAATATACATCACTTATTCTCTTCTGCATCCCAGAAGAGCTTTTTATGGAGAGAGAGAGGGAGAAAGAGAGCTGTCCACTCAACTTTGTGTTGTTTTCTTTAGTATAGTAGGAAAAATGAGAGAATAAGAGAGCAGAGGAGAGAAGGATCTGGTGAGGAAGCCTATGATTCCACTGTAGACCAACAGGGGGTACATGTGGTTTCAGAGGTTGGGGTTTTAACCACTACATCATCTCTAGACAGCTGCATCAGAGACGTTAAACTGTCCAGACTACAAGGTGCTTGCGCAATTTTCCTCTAGTAATGGCAGCGGAGTGGTGTGGTGCTTAGAAATATCATCCCATGGCAGTCACCGGGCCATTGAGTAAACATTGTGACAGAGCCGTGAGGTACTACTGGCAGACAAATTTCCTAAAACATTTTTGTCTGTCTTGGAATGAATACTGCTTGAACATATCCGCGCTGTTGAGTGCCACGCCATTCTTCTATCTCTGTTGTTTCAAAACCCAGATCCCTGTGAGACAGACAGTTACTGTGCCTCACTGAGCTGCCAGACGACAATTTAGACTTCGCCAGGTGAGAATGCTCTGATTTGTCAAAAAAAAAGAAAGAAAAAAGAAACATAAAATCACAAGAATAAGCCCAATATAGTTCTGAAAAGGCTGAATGAGCACTGGGTACATAATACAAGGATAATGGACTTATTGCTCTGAGTACAGTAGCCCACATACACACTAAGCTTTTTTAGGTCAGAGGTCATCTGTGTCAAAGTGAGAAAGAAATCAACTTTTCTATGATGTTAGAAGTTGGAAGAACCTGAACACATCATGATGTAATATTACCAGATCCTATCAGGATACTTCCCGTGCCAGTGTTGACAGGCAGTTGCTTAGGTCTATGACACTTTTGTCATTTTTGGAGAGAGGCTGTGTGGTGTTTGCCCAATATGACAAAGGATATTCAGCTTCAGTCTCTCACAGGAAGACTGGCTTAGGCACAGCTGCACCTTGTGAATCATAAAGAAGTTGTGTCCTAGGGCTCATTCCTTTAGGGGAAAATGTATTGGGAGAAGCGGGCTACAATAAGTGTTACAAGAGCATGTTGAAGAGGGAAAGCTTGACAAAAAGATACAGAGTCAGAAAAGGAAGGGGAGAGAGTGAAAAGAAGAGGGGAAGGAGAGAGAGACAGGGAAATGGAGTCAGGGAATAGGACCCAAAGAGGTGATGCAAATGCTTATTTAACCCTGGGATCAGAAAGATTCACAATCCCTAAACATTACATTACATTCTCCAATAGAAATCTTTGCAAAGAAAGGTATAGAGCAGGAACTCCCAATTGCCCTGCCAGCCATAACCCAATAGAGCTGTACTGTACTATTTTTTCCCTTATCATGAAATGTGATCATAGTCTGCCACAATATGTGGCAGCACACACATCGCTCTCTCGGAGCAGAGGGAGCTCAGTGGAGAGAAACCACCTCCCACAGTCGTAAGCCCATATATCTTCTGGCCCATAAAGTAACACTGTCCCCAAGTATTGCTCCCTCAGAGGGGCTCTCTTTGGAGAAAGGCAAGCCTCAGAAGCTACACACGAGTACATCTGTAACCCTTATAGCTCCAGGCCCATAAAACTCTGAGTATTACTCTTTCAGAGGGTGGTCTCTGTGGACGGAGGCAGAGCACAGGCAGTAGCTGTGCACTATGGCACACGAATAAGCTCATTAATTACAACACCCATGAAAGGAGTCATGTTGCAGAACATACTGGTGGATTAGCAGACTAATATGCATATACCAGCTGCAGTTTTGTTGGTCACTCCACCTCTCTCATCTTTCCTGTCACTCTCTTTACTTTGTGTAAGAAGAGGAGTGTGTTGTCCCCCATGCTTCAGTAATTGTTTTGATATTTATCCATCAATTAACTTTTGCACTCAGCAGTGAAAAATTTAATGTGGAGATGATTTGACTATATCTGATGTTATGTGTATTTGCTACATCCATGCCATTGTAATAATGTTGAAACTATTAATCCACTATATATTTCTATCTGTGCAAATCTATATCAAGTTGCTTTCACGTTGCTTTATCAAGTTGCAGTTCTTGGACCAATGACATGCAGAAAATATGTTTGGTTAAAATCGCAGGAGCAAACATATTGAGTAGCCTGTCACTGAATTTCACTTTGTCTATGACTGAGCACTAGCTGAACACATAAACCTTGTCCGACCTAGCAACAGTAACTAAGGGGGGCAGGACTTAAGATTGGTCAATTATAAAAAATTCAATCGTTTATGTAACTATTGTTTACTGCTCACTGTTGTGGTTGCAAAATAAGTGAGTGAAATGTACCCCTTGTGATTTCACTGATTAGTTCAAGCCTTCAAACAGAGAGGGGGGAAGTAATCACTGAAATCACCTGCTGTAATATTTGGGTTGACAGTCTGACAGTCTGTATACTTTTGGTGCGTATGCATGGTATGAAAGCTCAAAATAAGCCTCTTCCCCTATGTGTTGCCCTCTCGGAGAGGATTCTTAACGGAGACTGACAAAGTACAAAAGCTATAGGCTAGCACACCCACAACCATTATACCTCTGAGCCCATGAAGCAACACTGTCGCAGCAGGACCCCCTGTGAAAACCCATAGATCTTGTTCGACTGAGCAGTGGGGGTACAGTAGATGTTTTGGGGGAACAGACTGGAGTTATGGCCTGAGAGACTGTACTCTAAAGTATTGCTGAAGTCGATCGTTTGTCTGTGGAAGTGACAGGAAACAATGCTGGCATTAGAATCCAGCACATAATTAACTGATTTTAACCTTGTTATTTTTTTGGTAATTACTTAGATAATGTAACCACAAAGGTGAGCTTTTATTTCCCCAGATTTGCTGTGCACATACTGGATGCTCCTTTCCGCAATGCCCTTGCTTTACTGGGTTATTAGCTTTGTTCATCCAGATGAGGAACCAAACTTGTAATCAAAATCCAGTGGTCCAAATAAAGCTTCCTGCAGCAGTCTGGATGGTTGTTTGTTTTGGCACTCCACACCAGCCATTTATTTGAGACAGGCCATCATTAGAGATAGTAGGTATTTTTTTTTCCTCACCAGAACAGAAAGCAGAAAACAAACAGAAAACAAATTCTCAGGAAAGTTTTACAAACATGCCTTACGTTTAAGATCTCTGAGAATATTGTAGTACTTGTGTGATAAGTTTCAGAATGATATAAACATATATTTGGCAGGTTTTGTTAAATAGCATGAAAA
>OMLB01015534.1:0-19001 GCA_900302555.1 Myripristis jacobus | reverse complement strand
ACAGTGAAGTGAACAAGATGACCAACAGCAATCTGGCTGTGGTGTTTGGCCCTAATCTGCTGTGGGGACGGGACAACGCCATGTCACTCAGCGCCATTGGCCCAATCAACAACTTCACCAGAAGCTTGCTGGACCAGCAGCATCTGGTCTTCACTTAAGCCCTGCGTCTTCGCCCTTCATTTCCTATTCCAGTCAGCACCTACCATGGAGAACTTCCCCTCCGATAGCATTTAGTCTCGACCTAACCCGGCTCTTAACCAATCAGGAGCCTCATCAGGGTACTTCTTGAGCAGCAGCACTTAGACCCGTCCCCTCTCCTTGTCCATAGTATCATATTTGACCAAGCAAGCACTGCAAAAGACTAATATTATTCCATTTTTTCCCCTAGTCTTGTGTTCTGATCAACTTTTGTTTGGTGTTTTCATTCCAAGTGGTCTTGACTGCAGCCAGCATCCAGACCTCACTTCCCTGTGTCAGGGTTAGTGCCAAATAACCCTATCCTACTGGCCTCCATCCTAAAATCCAAGAGTTACTCAGTTGCTAACTTACTGTGTGTTCACACTGTGAGCTTGGTTGATGGGTTGCTGTGGGGTGGTGAGTGATGCTGCGAGTGCAGCTATGTAGCCTGCCGCTCAAACTTCTTGAACATGCAAAGACAGCCAGTGAGCAAGCGCTAATCATGTAGTGTGAGTTGAAATCTGTGGATTTTGGTTTCGGTTGTCACAAAAACTTGGTACCGCTCCTCATCTGGTGATTTGTTGGTGGCGTTGCCTGCAGTGTGAACCCACGGTGAGTTTGACTTGAACAGTGGCTGCCTGGCTGCAGCGTAGTCAACCTGGAGCCCTGGCTTAGCATCTCAAACCCTTCATATTTAAAGCCCATGACCCTCCACCTCCACCCAGATCCACACCCCTTGCACCCCGACCCCTCATTTTGCTTCTGTTCCCTGTGCTGATCTCATTTGAACTGCACAAACTCCCAAGAGGGATTGGAATTGGAAATCTTAAGAAAATCCAGTACAAATTTCCAGCCCTTATTGCATGTGTTTATACCTGTATTCAATGTGTCTTGGGTCCCCGTCTGCACACAGTCCAGCTTACATCTTGTATCTGTATTGGGAATTTAGCACCAGTTGGATTTGTGGACTAGACTCCCCCCGCCCCCCTCAGTCTTTCTCTGTATATGTGTGGTGTGCTGTTGTCAATCCTCTGGTGTTTGTCCATGTAGTGCCAAAAACTGGCCTCCAGCTTTCACAAAAAAAAAAAACAAGGAGGGAAATGGACAGCAATGGGTAAAAGTGACAAATACTGATAAATTGATATAGACACGAGTGAAAATGATTGACACTGATAGCAACAGCAAGAAAAAGCAAGGTAGCTACTCTATTTCTCTTTAAGCACTATTGAAGCTTCCTAATGCAAAGGAAGCAGAGGACAGATGAAGAGAGAGGAGTACAGTTCTGCTGGTGTCTCCATGAAAGACTCAGGTTAACTTTAAGACGCAAAACTCGGTACCAAACGTCCAGGACAATCTATGAAATGCTGTAAATAAACCAGCGAATAGATCACTAGATGTATGATTACTGGTTATGGTTTGTGGTGAAATTGATAGTGACGTGTGTTTAATGAGCCTGGATTCAGTTTAGGTCACAGGCTGAGGAGGTTTAAACTTACCGCTGGTCTTGATGGCATCAGCTCTGTAATATACTGTACTACATTATAATAGTAACTACATTTCTATATGGCTCCTTCCCTTCCTTTGTAGGACTTCATCATTTATTTAATTTATACTCTTGTCTTGGGATTCACTGGTCAATATAACTTATGTCTCTCGCCCTGTCTGAACATGATATTGATTAAGCTCCATTGTTGTTAAAATAGCTGTAATTTTTGGAATGTCAGTCCGTTTTCATCAAAGTTGCTGGTTAATTGTTTTCGTTGTTTTTTTTTTTGTTTGTTTGTTTGTTTGTTTTTTTCCAAAGGTACGGGAAAAACAGCTGACATACCATTTAGTTCCATACAGTGAAGTGTGATACTCAGCAGGGGAAAGCAAAAGTCAGGCTCGAGGGTCAGCAACAATAGATAGAGAAAGGCGAACCACAGCCACTGACTGCTGTGAGGCAGAAAAACACAGTGCAGTACAAACTTTTGGCCATCAGGGGCAGTGCTGAGCATTTGTTTAACAGACTAGAATATATGGCAGTCAATGAGACTAAGTGCTATAAAATGATCACTACATTTTATTCCAAATATTTAGAAGTAACTGCTACATACCATTAGTGCGATTTTTTTTTATATTTAAAATCTGAAGATTTCCACTAGCATTGACACTGTGTGAATATTCACTTTCATAGGCAGGGGGAAAACCCTTTTTTTTTTTCCTTCATTTCTTTCATTCCTCTAAGTACACAGAAATGTGTTTCTTCTTAACCACCATTCACATTAAAAAAAAAAGAGAGAGAGAGAGAGAGAGAGAGCTGATTGTCTGGAGAAGTCCCATTGACTGCTGTTCATTTGACTCTGTTTTGCAACTCTACATCGCCCTCTGGAGGTGGCCTCGCATGTATAGAGTCTATACATGAGCATGCTGGCCAGAGATAGTCTTTGACTCCTGTGAATGTTGCGCCCCATATGCCAGTTTAGTGTTTCTGTTCACACATGGTATAACAGGTTTCTAGTCAAATGCTGTGTGCTGTCCATGAACACACAGCAAAAAACATTTTGCATTGCTAACAGCTAGAAAATTTAGCCTTTGTTTTGTGCTGAATGACTCAGTTTGCTGCAGTAGAGATACAGTGCTGTAAGAAAGTTTGCCCAGTGATTCATTTTCTGCCTTTTTGCAGAAAGCTTGACTTTGCTCTGAGGGTTGGTTAGTCATAGTGTTTGGTAAAGACGCAGTTGATTCCAGGTGATTCCATATATGAATATTAGGGCCATACAGAAATAATAATAAAAAAAAGATAGTTTTGAGATTAAGCTCGTAATTTTGAAGGAAAATGTGAGTATTGTGAGATGAAAGACATAATTCTGAGGAAAAACAGTGAAAATCTCAAAAGTCCAAGAATAAAAATCTGATTTTTTTCAATTTCAGAATGCTGACAAAATTTATTTACAGAATTCTGACTTTAATGATTGAATTTTTCCTTTTTTTCTCAGAATTCCGAGATTAATCTCAGAACATGATTTTTTTTTTTTTTTTTTGTATGGTCCTTATCCTCTTCCTATGATGAAATAAGATTTCACCTGAACTTTCACACATGTTGTGAACAATTTGTGATTAGAACCACAGGAGCTGGAAGTAGCCCCCTTCCAGCAAATACCATTGTTGGATAAGGTTTATTATACCTCCCAGTCAATATGGTGTTGATGTTGAAATGCTAACACATAGCACTTTATATGTGGGGGAAAATAAGCAAAGCAAAGACAGTAGTGGTGGTAGCAGCCTAAAAGAATACCTGACATTTGTCCGGCTCGCTGTATGTGTCCGCTGGTCATTTTAGTTCCTATGTAGCTGTAAATCCAGGAGACCTCATATCAGTCCAACGCATGCTGAATACAGTACCAGTCATGTTACTCATTATCAGCTGTTTGCACTGCTTCCTGGGAGGAACTGTTTTCTCCCTGTACCTGTTTTGGTAGCAGCTATTGTTGGGGGTGATTTTATTCAGTTCCACATTCACCCCTGTTTGGTTTTAATTCAGGTGAGAGACATGATAAAAGCACTAGTCCTCCAGTGATAGATATTAACGAGTGCAAGAATAATAATTCACTACAGAATGAATTTAATTTTCACATTGGATTAGTAGCATGCACCTTATTATAAAGCTGCACTGGGCCAGAATTTTATGTCAAAATCCAGCTATATTCCAAGCGTAAATGACTAAATGGGGCTGGAGGAGAGAGAGGAGTGGCTGAGACACAGTAGATTTAGCCGTTGTGTCCAAATGAAATCTTGGTGTCGCAAGTGGTCTCTTCTCCACCGGAAGTCTCTAAGCAGCGCTTGCCAACATTACATCTTTTTCTCTCTCTGTCTCTCTCTCTCTCTCTCTCCCCTTTCCTCTCTTTCCATCTCTTTGGTTCCTTTTGTTATACAGCACAGTAGGCCCCGGAAGTCGTGCCATTGCTTGTCTCTGATTTTGGCAGCTTCTGGACCAGAAAATTAGTGGTCTGGGGGAGAAATGAATGCAGTTTTCCTATTTTTTGTTAGCAAAATAACAATTTGGGTTGTAAAGCTTCAGCAGAATTCAGTTGATCCAGTCCTATTTAAAAAAAAAAAAAAAGAAAGAAAAAAAAAAGTTTTAAATGCTGGCTCAAATCTCAGACTGTGACAGTGAAATTATGTGAAAATCCCATGTCATTCTCCCATAGCGAAAATGTGTTGAATCCAGGATTTCTTATTTGTGGTCAACATTACCACCTGATTTCTGAGGCCTGTAAAGCATCACTGGCCAGCTGGGTCGGGACACAGGAGCGCTCTGCGTGCAGTTTACACACATTGCCTCACAGAATTTCTGGGTATTACAGTTCAAAATTTTCAGTTACCTTGATGCTATTTGGAGCTGCCAGCGTACAGAGTCGCCTAGTGCAGCTCGAACAATTTGAGTGTGTGTGTGTGTGTGTGTGTGTGTGTGTTTAGAGACTTAAGAGAGGCTCATGGGCCTGTTGAGCTGAAAGCACTACCATGATACAAAGAGCTGTTATTTTGATTTCTAGGATAGAAAATGGTTTAAAGGGATAGTTCACCCATTTTGAAAAAGTTCATATTATATCAACCATTTCAAAATGGGTGAACTATCCCTTTAAGTGATAATTCACCCATTTTCACTGTGTCCTTTTTTTCAACCAGAATATCTCAGTCAGTAGTGATGCTGTAGCGCTGTGATTTCTTATTCCTTTGAATTGAAACTTCAGTTGCCTGAGGGAGTGTGTCCAATTTCTGGATGTTAGTCTTTGTGTAAGTGTGGTGAATATTTCTGCAAATCCAACAACTAAAGATACTGTAACTCAGACGAATGATTTGCGTCCCATTTTGCAGGAGAATCGGTCGCTCACCTGAGCATATCCACTTGTGTTCAAATGTTTTGAACTATTGTTTAAATTAATTTTCATTAGATGTGTGAATTGAACCAGCCTAAACTTCTTTTCTTGTAAGTTTAATTGTATAAATAAGTAGTCATGTATTTTGTAATGGCAGGACAGTGAAGTAAATGAAAAGCAGTGTCCAGTCTAATTCGGGCCACTTTGATTTGTCTTTTTATGTCATCAGAGGAAAACCGTTGCTTCACCCTCCTTCTTTAATTAATCTGTTGTTAAATATGATCATTGTATCTGCAAGAACAGTATCACTGTTTCTGTCAAATCATTGCTATTTAAAGCTTTACTTTTTGTTGACATTCAGCATCCCAAGCCTTAATTTGATCTTAGTTTCTTTTTCTTCTATCAAGTTCCAAATTCAACCCATCCAAAGAATTCGTTTTATTTTAAAGTGACATAATTCTTTCAGACATCTCAGATGTGCAGTTATCCAAATCTGTCGGCGTGACTTTGGCTGAATCGTCACATGACCAAAAGGAGCTGTTTAACCCTTCTGACGTGGTTCCGCTCTTCTCCTTGGAGAAGCCATCAGTGTGGCTCAAAAGGGGCCTCAGCATCCCATTCTTGTGTCCCTGTGATGATGCAACCTTTGGCAGCGGCTCCTGGCCAAAACCCTGCTGTAGAATCAGCTGTGTATTGTTGATGGCCAAAATACTAGGTGTAGTGAATATAAATATTGTAATATGGTTATGATTATCAATATGATCAAAAGATCAGAGTGAAAAGTTTGACTGAAGCTGAAAGCAACAAAAACAAAACAAAGCAAAACAAAAAAAAAAAACATCTTTTAATGTTTACTGGTGTAACTCCCAGTCATGTCAATATAATTGAATTGACATGCCATTGGTGTGTGCAAGTGTGTGTGTGTTTTAAAGCTTAACTCAGATTTGTATTGGACCAAATTTGTGTAAATGCTGGACTTTGAGTGCATTGTTAAAAAAATAATGATTTAGGATCATAAAAAGGGCTGGCATTTGAACAGAAAATCACTCAAGACAGTAGAAGTGAGTATGAGAGTGAGAGTGTGTGTGTGTGTGTGTACGTGCCTTAATGTTTTCCCCAAGTGATCATGTGAGTAGCTAACAAAGTGCCAGTGTGCCCATTGTGCCATAGATTAAAACAAGCTGGGGTGCGTTCAACACTGCAGCTCTGTGAACACAAGCCAACGGGTTGAGAACACAGATCCTCAAGAGAGGATGTCGTTCCCTGCCAAAAAAAAAAAGTCATATTTGCTTGTTGAACACAGCTCAGTTGTAATCAGTGATCTACAGGGTTGAGAGTAAAGTCCAAAAGGAATCCATAACAGATTACTGAGGACCTGCGAAAAAAGCTCCTCAGTAATGTAATGCACTGGAACATTGAATCACAGTAATGTCAGTCATTTAACTTCCTCCAATACTTTGTTAACCTAACAATTTATTGTGGTTCACAGTCTCATTTGAATTATCATTATCATCATCATATACAAACATTTTTCTTACATGGCTATGTTGAATACTCGATTCTGATTGACGCATTCTGAGGTCAGGGCCAGGCTGTGACCTCATCACCATCCTGTTCGTACCAAATTAATGCGCTTCACCAAAGAAAGTTTTGTTGCTTTGTGTGTTAGCTTCTGAACTGACTTCTTATGTAGCCAGCTTGCTGACAGTCAAAAAGACATTACAACCGCTTACCTGTGGAATAACAGGGCTTGAGCTAGCCCCGCTTTGCTCAAAGCCTCAATTATACTGCCAGTGCTCTAAAATCAAGTACAATGGTTGTTAGAGTGTGGATTAAGCCACATAATTTTGTCCGAACCTGACCCGAGTCAGGAGCATAGTAACTGAGCCCAACCTGAACCTGACAGAAGTTCATTTGTTTGTGTCTAAACGTGACTCGAGCCCGAGATTTTGCCTGTCCTCCATCGCTAGGTTACATTTACCACCTGAAATAGCCTACGTGCTGCCTTGAGCATTGTCACAGACTCCAGCACTGTACAGGGAGTTGCCCAGAACAGACAGTAGGTCCATCATTTTTCCCTAAAACAACACCAACATGACCGAATCTGATGTGAACCTGAACATAATTTCTAAATTTTTTCATTTCCATTTGGACCTCCATAAAAAATCATCGGCAACATATTGTAAACCCAGGTCCTTTGAGTAGAGGCACCACCCAGTAAGAGTCAATGTAATACCAGCATAATCAGCATATATGCAGTAATGCCCTCAGCACAGCACATAATAGCACCCTAGATATATGTTATCAGAAACAAGTAACCCTATTTATTGTTTGTATTTGTCCATTGTACTTTGTATTTTAGAGTGAGGGTGGTACAAAGTACCCGCACTGGCAGCATTTCCCAAAGTGTGAGCCTGTGTCAAGACGAGGCTCCGACACTGCTGGCAGGGAAGAGCAGCAAGATAACACAGGTGACAGCAGGAGGGGAGTTCCTCTCCTGCTGCCTACCAGTCGTGAGCTAACTTTGCTAACTACATGGCAACTTTGAAACGTAAACAGGACGGCCCTGCCTACCCCTGAAAAAAAAAAGTTTTATTGTAATGTGTTGCTGGTATGTAGACTGCTACACAAACTTTAATAAGCACGATAATCTACTCCGAGGTGGTCTGTCATTAAAAAAAAAAAAAAAAAAAAAAAAAATTACCACCTCCACCTTGGTCATAAGACTGCCCCATCTTGGATTATTCTTTGCATAAATGCCCATCTGCCTTCAAACATTTAGGAATCTCACAAGAGGTTAGCTGTTCTGTTCTTCCAATTCACCTTTAATGTGATTACAGCATTCACACTCATTTGGACTAGTCCCTTCCCATTTATTCAAACCAAACTGCTGTAATCATGTTGCTCCTCAACTCTGCTGATCGATTACAGCAACATAATCTATGGATCTTCATACTGTAACTGTTTTTATGGTGACAGTGAATAATGTTTCTCTGTGGGGAGAAATGATTTCTGTTCCCAAGCTGTTCTATTGCAACATGTAGTGGTCTTACTTTCTGAACTGTTTTTTTCATCTTTACTTTTGATATGCTGTGGATATTAGTCTTATCTGTATGATATAATGGTAAAATAATATCATTGTGTGCATCCAATAAACAAATGGTGAATTAAAACTTGGGGTTTACTGTTGTTCACTGTCGACCTAATAGCTATTTTCTGAGAGCGTCTCCATACTGTATGTATCTGTCAATTATCATATATTGCAGACGGAGCTCATGTGCATCTGCTGCCATCTGCTGGTTGACACAATGTCAAGAAAGTATTCAGATGAGTCTCAGTTTGTGTCAGTGAGTGTCTGAATCTGTGTGAATATGCAGCTGGAATTACAATTAGTGAGGTAAACAGCCCAGGTTTTTCTCTAGGCATGGGGGAAAATCAAAAATCATACCATTACACAATCAGAATCTATAGTGTTTTTGAAAGAAACAAAGTGAATTTGCTGCGGTTTCAAAGGAATAAAGAAAAGGTAACAGTTAACATGTCGTTCAACACAGATGATGCAGACCCTCATGGGCCAATGAACAACACATGCTGCTTTGTTTGACCTGGAAAAACATTGGACTGCAGCAGTGAGATGCATCAGTACTCCGAGTTTGGTCAAAATCCATGTGCCCGATGAACACATATAATAACCAGAATGATCCATTATTCTATCAAACCAAAAATTCTAAAGCAATTCAATTCAATTTTATTTGTATATCGTCAAATCAGAAGTTATCTCAAGGCACATTACAGAAACCTGACAGATATTGGCCAAATCCTTGGACCAAAATCTCCCCCAAGAGCAGCACAGAGCGACAGCGGTGAAGAAAAACCATTTCAACATGACCAAAACAAAAACCTCGAGCAGAAAGCATGGATTTATATACAAGAAACCTCATTACCAGCACAAGTACAGTAATGAACAATGAATGGCTATATAAAATATTTTGGCAGAGAAGTTCTCAAGCTGTTAATTTTTTTTTGGTCATCAATGTAAGTTCAGTGTGGAGGTTTGTTGTCTGTCTCTCCTTTCCTCCTCAGCACATCCCTCCATCCTTGGACGTTCTTTCGTCTCCTGGGAGGTCCACAAAGCCCTCGCTCCTCCTCAGCAGGCCACAGCTGAGAAACATCAAGCCCAGCATCACCGTCACGGCCAGGACGCACATCACCACCATCTGACAGACACACGGAGACAGAGCGATGAAAGATGCGCCTCTGCTGAGCTCCGCTGTGGAATTACTGGGGCCCAGGTTGCCTCAGTTCTTTGTACCGCCATCACTCTAAAATCAAATGCAATGGGTGTACATAAAAAAGAAAAAAATCATTGGTTATACATTGTAACCCTAGTTTTGATGAGCACAGGTGTTGCCCTTTAAGAAATAACATTGTTAGCATAAAGGGTGGAGCTGGACATAGTCAATGTAATACCAGTGTCATCAGCATATATGCATTAATGATGCCCTCAGTGCATAGCAGCACCCTTGGTCTTAAACTGTCTAAAGTTGAGGCTTTCTACATTAAACAGTCTTAAATTCACTATGTGCTGGTTGTAATTTGTTGTTTCTATTTGCTGATGCTGAGATAAACAGTACAGGAAAGTAAGGCAAACAAAATGAAGTTTGATCCACATGCAAGTCTCTAACCCCGGTTGTATATGAATATTGAGGGATGCTGATCAGTAACAGATATACAGCACATCTTTCTACATTCTACATTCTTTTCAGGTTCTACATTCCATGTCAACCTTTTGCTTTTTTGACAGCGTTTTTGTTATCAATTTATCATGGAAGCTCTTATTTTGCTTGTTAGACAACTTGAGGCTGAATGAGACACGCTCACGGGCCAAATGGCCATATGTCTGACATCTCTGTGTTAGCGGGTTGGCACAAACAACCTGTGTGCTCTGGGTTGGAGGACCTCTGGAAAATGATTCAGCAGAATTAGATTAGAATTTTCATTTTCAGTGACAAAAACTACTGAAGTTTTTGTTCTCTGTAGTTTTTGTTGACAAAAACAAGAGTAAACCTGTCAAAATTGCAATGACCAAAATGTGAGTTCAACTTAATGCATTATACTATGTCCTTGTGCTCTCTCTCTCAATCCAAACTGTCAAGGCAGATGGCCGCCCACCCAGAGCCAGGTTCTGCTCGAGGCTGTTCCCTGATGAGTTTTTTCCTCGCCGCTGTCACCCAGTGCTTTCTCATGGGAGAGATTTTGGTTCAGGCCGTGCAGCAAAATCTGTTGGGTCTCTGTAAATCGCCTTGCGATGCCTTCGGTTATGATTTGACGTGATGCAAATAAAACTGGATTGAACTGAATCAAATTTAAAAGAATTCAAGTCAAAAGTCACAATCACAATTGGCTGTCAAAATGAACATTGCATGGCTGTTTGAGATACTTGGTAGCAATAGTAATGATGATAAAAGTAATTCTACTGCATTTACAAAGGTGACACAATTTCTTTTTGTGTCACAGGATTTTGGTTTTGAGACACATTTCCTGCAGGTCGATATGAAATTCATTGAATTCCTTGAAAATAACTATAATAATATAATTATATATCTATATATGTGTGTGTGTATAGATATAGATATATAATTTCTTTAAGTGAAACAAAACAGAAAAAAAAGATTAGGCCACTTTAAGATTTAATAATACATGCATGAAAGGGTTAAGTAACAATAATAAGGTCATATTTGTGCACACAGGTTGTTATGGCTCTAGTGTTCTTTTTTTTTTTTGTCAAAAACTCCCTCCCTCTCTCTCTCTCCCCCAACCCAAACAGTTGAGGCAGATGGCCACCCACCCAGAGCCAGGTTCTGCTCGAGGTTTTGTCCCTGACAGTCACCACATACTTGCTCATGGGGGACACCAAAATCTTTTTGCTCTCTGTAAATAGTTAAAAGACTAAAATCTGAATTGGTTGTCAAAATGAACATACCTGAGTAGCAAAGAAGTCGCCTCGCTCTCTGGTCTCTGGTGGATTTCCAGAGATGAGGCTGTTCCCGTCGCCTGGCTCAGTCCCAGTGGATGAGAACAACGTGCGGCTGAACTCTAAAATGCTGTCTGAGCTCTCCTTGGCCAGGGGGAAGAGGCTGCTGCTGGCAGCGCGGAAACCCGGGGTAGAGGATTTCATGATGATGAGCAGAACAAACAGAGCAACAGCAGTTTGCAGCAGAAGGAAGCCGTGACCTTTCTCCTCCAAGAGAGAAGAGCAGCTTGAACCCGCCGTCCTCCAAAACGTTGAGGCGCTGTGTATCTTATCTTCACTCGACTGGCCAAACAGTTTCCTGACGGCGGGACAAGGCCTTTTCTTTTTGAAAGCTCAGCTCTGATGGAAACAGACTTAACCCTTTGAATCTCACAGGCCCATGGGCAGCCTTTTGTGTTGGCTCGTTTATTCAGACTTCAGGCCAAAGAAACATTTTCAGGCTGGCTTTCAATCAAGTTGTATTGATTTCTTTTGGTCTGTCCTTTCATATTCTGGATTGTCTTTTCAGTACCTGACCTTTATATTCTAGTTTTACTCACTTCTGTGCCCGTCCTCTCTTCTCCTATTTAATTCTGCACTGTGAGCCTTTCATTTACTTTTTATGCATTGTTTTGCATTTTATTTACTTGCTTTCTTTTTCATACCTCATCCTTTTCATTACTATTTTGCATATATCAGTAATAACAGAGAAAAAAGATAAATACATTGAAACCTTTCAAAATCGAGGCCATCATGAGATATTCAGGTCTCGTGTGATCGCTGGAGTCCTTTGGGAAATGACAGCTGATTTGTGAGACTTCTGCAAACATATATAATATACAATGCTTGAAAAATTCAGCACAATAAATAAACACAACTCAAGTCAGAGTAAAGACACAATTTAATAGGGTTTTATTCATATTTCTTAAGTCTCCCAGCTTTTTCCAACAAAGCACCTTCCCTCCCGTGAAGTCAGGAGTGAAAATGATTAACAACAAGACAACTTTAAATTAAGGAGAGACACCACGTGTGTGTGTGTGAGTGTGTGTGTGTGTGTGAGTGTGTGTGTTCAGCAGATGGAAGGCTCGTCGATGGCACTGGCTCCTTCTGTGATGGCCTTGACACATTTGGCCATGGTCTGGGAAGCCCTGCTGATAGAGTCTGCAGGGAGGAAGACAGAAACATGATGTCATGTTCGTTTCAGAGGTCAATGCAGTGCTTTTGAACACCTTTTCAACATAAATTTGAACATTTAACACGGAAATTTGGAAACATCTCCTTTTTCTTGTTCAAATGAGCTCTGCAGAGAAGCAACTGAACAAGAGTTGACTCAAAAAAAGCAGGATGTTTGCAGAAAGTTTCCAGAAATTATCAGAAAATTATAAGGGGGAAAAAAGGAAAAGACCTGAAAAAAATACAAAGAAGTCCTTAAAAAAATGTTTTTTGTTTTTTTTTTTAATTGAAAATTTGAACATTTTCTTTTTCAGCCTTTTGATAATTTTCTAATTGTCTCTCTTTCTTTATTTAGTTACTTGCCAGGTCATTTTCTTGTGCCTGTTTCTTGTTAAGCTGCCTTTTTTCCTGTGGTTTTGAGAGAAATCAAGCTAATCTGATCGGCTTTCGAGACGCCCTCCAGCAGCTGCAGGAAACCACTGACCTGTCATGTAGAAGTCCTTTGCTGTGAGCTGAGGCGGCACCAGAGGAGCTGCCAGGAGCGTCTGATTCACCACCTGACAGACAGACAATGAGAGTGAGAGTCAGGCAAAAAAACAAAACAAAATAAAAAAAAAACCTCTTGCAGACTTTTACAAAATTTGATTTATCGATTTTTATTTTTATAATCATCTTTGGGGCATTATTGGTAATTTTCATGTACCTTTTTAATACTTTCTTGCTAACTTTCCAGTAATTTAATTACAAAAGAAAAAGCAAAATAATTATTATTTTGCTTTTTCTTTTCTCATGTTCCAGTAATTTTTTGCTAATTCACTCATATCACATTTTTCCTCCATATTTTTTTTTTTTAAGAATTGAATTTGCTCACTTTTCAATCACAAGCATTTAAACACAGGAAATCTGAAGTCAATCCAGCATCATTAAGTTGTTTTTTTGGGGGTTTTTTTTGCTACTTTTCATGTTTTTTGGGGGTTTTTTTTGGCAAATTTGCTCATTACCTTTTCCCCAGTAACAGCTGTTCAGCACAGCAAGACATAGTACAAAATGACTGAGAAACATGTTGAATGCAAAGATATGCCTTAAATAAAATCTGTGATACAAATGAAGTGAAAATAATATACATTTCTGAAAGGCTATTCAAGATCTCCCATTGAAAAAGAACATGCTAATATGAAGAAAAGCATGTCAACACACATTTTACACAGATGAGGCCCCAGCAGTACAGGTAGTAGTTAGGAATCTCTCTCTGACTCCAGCTGGAGCTGTCATGATAATAATAATGATCATAATGATAATAATAATGTGGCTGTGTGTAATGTGTGCACCTTGGAGAGCTCGTTGGCCTGTTTGAAGTAGTTGGCCTCCTCCACGTCATCGTAGCGCACCAGGTTAGGAGAGACCTCTGCTAGTCTGGACCGCACCTCGTCCACACTGTCATAGGGCAGAGACACACCAGCCAGCTACACACACACGCACACACACACATACACACACTGTCAGTGTAATTTTAGAGAAGTCCAGTAACTTCAGTGCAGGTCTTGGAGAGACTGCCAGCAGGGCTGTGTCATGTATAGATATTATATTGATGTTGTCATGTAAGACAGGATATTGTCTGGGATTTTCGATGTGACATCAGTGTTGTCCTCTCCTGGTTTTAAAGGCAGCATCACAGTAAAGGGATGCAGGTTTCTGAACTCATGGAGTGCTCTAGCTGTTCTGTTATCTGCCTCAAACTGTGTGTGTATACCTCATGAAAGCACAAACAGTCATCTCTACAATATTAGTATCAGGCTATTCAGTCATAAATATTGTAATGTCTGAGGCTGATTTTGCAATATATTAGGCATGAGCTCATGATATAACTCTTACTTATAGCTCTTACCTCAGATATGGCCCTGATGATCTTCCAGTCCTCCCTGGCCATTCCAGGGGCGGTGACGGCCACCCGCGTCTGCTGGCTCCGCCCCTCCGTGTTCACATAGGTGGCGTTTTTCTCTGTGTACGCCGCGCCGGGCAGGATGATGTCTGCCATCGGGGCTCCGACATCGCCATGGTGACCTGGAGAGAGCAGGGAGTCCAGAGGACTGAAGGCACTGTGCTTAGCAGACATGATGCTGACTGGGACCGTTTGATTGGTCAGTCACAGTTTGTGGTGAGGCACTCGCTGCTCCTCAACTGAATCTCAGAGGAGGAGGTGATAGACGGATGACTTTCACCGGTTTGAAAAGTCATGTGGTGGGTGTTTATTGCAAGCATAAGGCAAAAAAAATTGATTTACAGTACTTGATGGATGATATGACAACTAGGAATCAGAGCAGGAGGCATACATCAATATTACAATTTCTGAGGAAAAAACTTGAAAATTCTGAGATTATAAAGTCACAAATTCGTGAAAAAAAACTCACTAATTTATCACAAAAAAATAGAAAATTACGCGTCACAAATTTGAGATTTGAGTTTTTTTTGATGTTTTAATTTTTGTGATTGTCTTACTAATATAATAATGTTAAATAAACATTTATTAATTAAAAGCAAGGTTTGTATTGATGTTTCTAAAAATAAATAAATAAATAAATAAAAAAATCGGTGTACCCTGGTAGACGACGAGGCTGTTTTTGGGCAGGTCGGCTCTGGTGATGCAGCCGGCGTCGGCTCCCAGCAGGAACAGGACTTTAGGCGGGTTCTTCCTGATGGCCTCCACCCCGGCCTTGTAGCCCAGGTCCAACGCTGCCACCTGACTGGCCACCCTGGTGATGCATGGACCAATCAGAGCAGGAGACAAGAAAAAAAAAAAGACTGAAAGACTGCCCATAAAACTACCAATAAACTCATTAAAAAGTTGAACATTTCTGACTTCATGTGCTGACATAAGTTGTGCTGTGGTATAAAAATACAGCCTCTAACTATGATAAAACACTATCAAGCTTATCATTGACTGTGTATACAAACGTGGGGAGCAATAGCTGCTAGATGGTACTAAAACATCCTAACGTGACATGGTGGTCCTGTAACTGCATCCCTCCTCCTGTACCTGTGCAGGACATTCAGGACTTTCCATCCCTCCTCAACTCCACTACTGGTTCTGGCGTTCTGGGCAATGGTGGAAACTGCGCTCAAGATGGCCGCTCCATCTTCCCTCTGCAGGGCGGAGCTGCCCACCACCACCACTGGGCGCTTCGCAGATGAAAGCACCTGGACACAGAGACAGACAGACAGACACAGGCTCACACAATGAAGAAAGCAGCTGGAAGTGGAGCATTCAGCACCTAAACCCTATCAAAGTGGACAGTGCAACGGCCTGTCTCGATGTAATTCATCACACTGATCATTTAATATCTTGTCAACCATCCGGCATCGCTTCACTGTGACCCCACAAGTTTAGCTGAGATATACAAGACAGTCTGCAGGCTTCAATGACGTCAGATGCAGGAAATTTGAGAGATGCTCCGGTGAAGGTCTGCAACTAATGATTATTTTCACTGCTATTTATTCTATTGATTATTTTTTCAATTCAATGATTATTCATGACAGCTATAAATTGTCAAAAGTGATGAGAATTAGAAGCTACTGGAGCCCAAATAAAGTCTTAAATATGTAATACTTTTGGATTTTCAAAGCTGCTGCTCATACGAAGGAAAAATGTTCATGCGAAAAAGAAAAAAGCAAGCATGGCTTTTGTGAAGCCTTAACCAGAAAATGGTATTATCACTGGATCAATGACTAAACCAATTTACTGAATATCAAAATCATAATTGACTGATTTTCTGTAGATCATCTAATTGATCGATTGACTGATTGTGTCTGCTGTTTCAGATCAACTTAAACCAGGTGCAAAAGTTAAGATGATCCATCATTGCAGACATTCCCAGCTCTAGTGTGTTCATGAGCCTCAGTGTGTGTGCAGGCTTCTCACTGTGGCCCCATCAGTTTTCCATTGTTTCCATAACACTGAGTTTTTTTTCTTTCCAACAGTTCCCTTAGTGGCCTTTATATTAAATTCCACAACAAAGTATTTCCATGAACTAAGGATATTATACCCCCCTGGCTTGTTGATGCTTTCCTAAAGGCACAAACAGCCTGGTTTCTGTTACATTTGGTACCAACAATAAATCTATAATTAAATATATCATCATACATTATCAATACACTTGCAGCTCTGAGATCCTATGAGGTGTACTTGTTTCCTGCTTTTAGGTATTTTAACTGGAACTGTTCTGTCAAGTTCAGGTTGCAGATATTGTGATGTAAAATATATTGTATGATAATCGCTGATTATCTTACAACATATCACATATTGCAGAATTGTCTGTATTTTGATACCATCATTATAATGAGTAAAATATTGTGTAGTATCATGTCGCAAGTTACCTAGTGATTTCCACCCCTGCTGTAAAGTGACACATGCTGCACATTTGCAAACTTTCCCTGTCTGAAACCTATCTGAGGTCCACTCTGTGAGTATTGTACCTGTCAGACTGTGTGTGTGTGTGTCCATTACCTGACAGAAAGGGTGTGTACCATTAGCCAGCTCCTGCAGCACTGCAGCCTCCTCTCCCAGATGGTCGTATGTGTAGCTCAGATCAACGCTGCGGCCCACCAAAGCCACACGCAGCTCATTATGGAGCCAGCTAACAGAGAGGGAGGAGCAGAGGAAGAGCGAGGGGGGCACAGAGAGGAAGGAAGGTTACATATGCTACCGGAGAACAGTGATCTACAGGTGACTTATTACTTTCCAACTTTAATGAATAACGGAAAACATCAATTTCATTCATTTTACAGCTTCCCATCAAAAACCAACCTCTTGCGGATGCGGGCATTGAAGAGTGGGGCTTCGTAGCGTGGGTTGGTTCCTATGAGCAGCAGCAGGTCGCAGTCCTCAATGCCAGCAATGCCGGTGTTTAACAGGTAGTTGGAGCGCAGGTCAGTGCTGGTGAGAGACACAGAAGACTGTTAGACACAGCTGTACAGCCTGAAAACATTCAGCAGAACACACTGATGATATGGATGGGGCATACAAATAATTGAACTGGCCTTGTGGTTTCACAAAGTCATGGTTGGCTTAGTACCAGGCTACTGGCTAGCTACATCACTAGAGCTGTAATGATTAGTCAGATAATTGACTATTGAACTACTAAATTAATTGCCAACTACTTCAGTAATCGATTAATTGTTTTAGGTGCAAAGAAAAATCCCAGCTTATAAAATGTGCATGTTTTCTGATTTCTTTAGTCATCTATGAATGTAAACTAAATACCTTTGGGCTGTGGACTGTTGGTTGGGGGAAAAAAGACATTTGAGGACATCACCATTGGCTGTGGGAAATTGTGATCACTATTGTTCACCATTTTGTGACATTTTATGGACCAAACAACTAATCAATTAATTGAGTAAATAATTAACTGATTAGAAATAACTGACATATTAACTGATATTAAAGATAGCTTTCAAACCGTAATAATAACTATATCAAAGCCACAAACTGCATTTCCTTCAAAAATGAATAAAATGCACAAATGGTGTTATAAATGTACATTTGAGAAAAGGAGGTTTGATTCATAATCACAATACAGTTTTGTCAAAGTCCTCTGAAAAATCATGTACTTCATGCAAATTGTCAATGCGAGAATGAGAACATAAACATATTCAGAAAAAAAATGATCCTTAACAATTTTTCCGCAGTACTGCTGCAACAACTCAGTCCTGCCCATTTCCTGCAAGTTTTTCAGTAAACTAATTCTAGGATTGAATACTAGGGTATCAATCTTTTAGAGAGAAATGTGCGTCCTCTCTCTTTCTCTCTCACACACACACACAAACACACTTACCCTGCTCCAGCCACAGGGAACAGCTCCTCGGTGCAGAGGTTTTCTGAGTTTATTCTGTTGAGGAGGTCTTTGAGGGAGACCAGAGCTTCAGCGTCCACCATGCCTCCTGCTATGGCTGCTACCTCACTGCCCTGCACGCCCTGAAGCTGCACACACACACACACACACAGCCACAACACATGTTACATATGTGTACTACATACGCAATCAGAAATACAATGCACACGTATTACACAACCAGTCAAAAGTTTGGACACACCTTCTCATTAAATGTTTTTTCTTTATTTCCATGACTATTTACATTGTAGATTCTCACTGAAGGCATCAAAACTATGAATGAACACATGTGGAGTTATGTAGTAAAAAAAGAAAAAGTGAAATAACTCAAAACATGTTTTATATTTTAGATTCCTCAAAGTAGCCACCCTTTGCTCTGTTGACAGCGCTGCAAACCCTTGGCCTTCTCTCAATGAGCTTCATGATGTAGTCACCTGAAATGGTTTTCACTTCACAGGTGTGCCTTGTCAGGGTTCATTTGTGGAATTTCTTGCCTTCTTAATGGGGTTGGGACCATCAGTTGTGTTGTGCAGAAGTCAGGTTGGTACACAGCTATAACAGCCCTTTTTGACAACTGTTAGAATTCATATTATGGCAAGAACCAATTAGCTAAGTAAAGAGAAACGACAGTCCATCATTACTTTAAGAACTGAAAGTCAGTCAGGCCGGAAAATTGCAAAAACTTTGAATGTGTCCCCAAGTGGAGTCGCAAAACCCATCAAGTGCTATGATGAAACTGGCTCACATGAGGATCGCCCCAGGAAAGGAAGACCAAGAGTCACCTCTGCTGCTGAGGATAAGTTCACCCACGTCACCAGCCTCAGAAATGGCAAGTTAACAGCAGCTCAGATCAGAGACCAGATGAATGCCACACGGAGTTCTAGTGGCAGACAC
>OMLB01015530.1:0-12593 GCA_900302555.1 Myripristis jacobus | reverse complement strand
AAGCCCCTCCACAAGAATCAGTGTCCCCCTCAACCTCCTCCTCCCCTACCTCGCCCTCAGCCCCCACCTCCTCCATGTCCCCACCAACCCCTGTCCTCACACTGTCCTCCCTCCAGGAGGAGAGGGAGAGTGAGGAGTCAGATGAGCCCATTTAGGAGTTTTAAAAGGGAAGACTTTAACCCTCTTGTGATTTCACTCCTTTTAGCCAGTGGCGGCACAGGTAGGTGCTTCCAGCGTGGAGGGGCGCCGCTCGGGCCCCCGTGCAGCTCTCCCAGACAATCAGCTTTCCAGTGAGCAGGATGAGCTGCTGACTGGTGGACTGGTGCAACACAACGCTCCTGAAGCTTGTGGTGCACAAGGATTTTTTTTCTACTCTTACAACAGCCTCATTTTTTTTTTTCCACTCTCAGTTTCTCAGGTGCCTTCCTGTGTCTTTTGAACTGCAGATAGACAAATAAACACGTCCAATCTTACATATCAATGCTGTTCGATGTCGCTGATCCATCCATATCTTGGAAATGTTGAATGTATGAATATATATGTAGCTACACATTGTATGATCAGTGTATGTTAATTTAATCGATTAAATAACTGACAGCAATTAATTATTTCATAAAGAAATGATTTATTGATGAAGATTTAATTAATTTGATCTAGGTCGTACTGATTGTGCCTTTTAAGTTTACGAATTGAGATCAGTTTTAAATTGTACCTATGACTTTCATCATTTGCTGTATAGTAAATATTCAAATCACTAATTGTAATCTGTAATTTATAAAAAATAATAAATATTTGAATTTGTTAACTGCCTTATTTTATTTTACCACAGTAAACATTATTAACTATATATTGGAACTATACTAGAGTCGGTGCCTGTTCCAGGTTGAAAGCAGACAAACTTTAAAAGAGACTCTCTGACAGGCACTAACGCATAAACAGTTTATGCTGGGAAAGTCAACAGTGTATGTAAGGTTGTAGAAACTGTACGGTTGTAGAAATAAGCATTGATTCCAATGGGGGTGGCTTTTCTGCAAGAATTTTTTTTACACTTATGTTCTCTTGGCAAAAAAAAATGCCGGACATCGTTGGGACAGGAAGGTTTTTGGAGAACCATACCAGGCCTAACTGCGTTGTTGCCAGTTTGCGCTGTAGCCAGTTCCTTGGTGATTGCTATGTTTGGTCTGACAGCCACAAATGAGTTGGCCAGAGACTCCTGCTGCCACCAGACGCGGCTAAAGACATATCACATGTGTTCAGGGATCTAGAGGAAAAAGGGTTGAATGTGTGAGAATTTAATTATCCACACTCTGCAAAGATATCCACACATAATGCAGAACAAATTCCATTTGTTGGTTTATTTGCTCTTTCTCCACTGGAGGCAAAGAAGAGAAGAAGAAGGGTAAAGGACCAGAGGGATGTAGGAGGTTCTCTCGTGCAGGAAAACAGACAGGAAAGGAAGAGAAAAAAAGAAGAAACGGAGACTGACAGAAGAGAGGAGAGGAGAACCATGTGGAAGAACCGTCCCGTGACAACTGTCCAACAAGCATGCATAGTTATGAGTGTTACGAGTGTACACTGGCAGCACCAGTTACTCCACCTCATTTCAAACAAATTCAATATATCCAATTTTATACAGTTTTCCACAAGCCATCCAATTTTGTACAGTGTTTTATACAGTATTTACTTGAGAGTCTGTGCCACACAGTTCCAAATTATTTTATGTTACATGTCTGATTGCATCAAATCCCCTTTGGTAGATGTGTAAGATTCTTCAGGCTTTTTTTTTTTCTTCTTTTTTTCAGGCAGTGATTCTTCCAACAAGACAGCAGACAACTACTGCACATTGATCGACAGACATACAGACAGACACAAATATACAGAACAGATACAAAGAGACAGAAAGAGAGAAAAGGAGAGGGAGAAAGGCAGAAGACCAGAAGCAGATTGAGCGTCATGCCTGCAGACAAGTTAACTCTTGAAAGATGGCAGTAGAATTATACAAAAGAGGAACTCAACCGGAAATCATTCAGTCAACACAGATATGACCAGTAAACTGTAACATCCACAGAAATATATTTGGCTTCTTGTTATTAGTTTATTCATTCATTGAGATCATCATCAAAAAAAAAAAAAAAAAAAGCAATAAAATGACCCAAATTGAAGCAGTGTCTTTCCCGTTGTCATCAAGTATATGCATGTTTTCTCATAAACAAGCCAGTTGTTTTGTTTTGTTGTTTTTTTTGTTTTGTTTTTTTAGCAAATGGTAGTTGAGACAATCACAATTACGCATCCAAGTCAGCCAAATATGTAGCGATGTTCCCACCGACAAAGGTAAAATGATCGTCTTGCCACATCACATCTCGAAACCAAATGATTCTGACGACTGACAGAGTTAACGAGAAAAAGATACTGCTCCCGAAAGGGCTGATACCTACATTAAATTATAGACTCTGTACAAGCTGTAAGTCCTCCCCGCCAAATAATTGTTCAATAAATAAATGAATATGTGCCATTGTGTAAAGACATCCTGTTTGCAGTTTTGAGCCCTCTGACTTTGTTTTGATCTGTCAGACTAATGGTGCAACAGCAGCCCAAAAAACTTGGGTCGTTCAGTAGGGATTCAGCTTTTAGCACTTCAAGTGGCATTATGAAAAAGGGAAAAAAATTATGATGGATTCTTAATGACTGGTAGCTGCCAAGCTATCCGTATCAAGTCCCTTAACAATTTGTCTAAATATTCTCGACTAATGATGTTGCAGAGGAGCTAGATTGCCTGTCTGTGTGTGAAGGTGCTCAAAACCAGACTGAAACAAGGCTGCTTTACAACCATGACACCTATTCTAACTCATATTGGAGGGGATTTCAACAATTCAGTAGAAAAATAAACATTGTCCCAACATTGCATAAATAAGCGATCGATAAATAAATTCATTCAAGTCAATAAATCTTTTTTTGTCTTAAAAGTTTCTTACACAATCATCAAAGTGAGAGGAGAAGGTGTTCTCCAACAGAGAAGGATGAGAATAGCTGTTGTTGTTGGTTTTTTTTCCCTCTTTTTTTTGTTGTCGTTGTTGTTGAAGTTCATCAGTGAGTCATGCACAGACAGTCCACTTCGGTGTATCTCTGTTTTGTTCTAACTCTCCTCCACTGGAAAACACACTTTCTTCCCCAGGAAAAAAGAACACAGGCTTACTCAAACATCATTATAATCACTATCACACTCCAGGCAGCTGCATCACAGTAATCACAACGAGCAGGAAGACACCGATCTATTCGGCTCTAGTGTCCAGGTCTAGTCTTCTGTTCTGTTCCCTGATTGACTGATTGAGCGGCACATGGGGTGTAATTCCCCCCTGAACCCGGGCCAGCGACTTACTTTGCTTTGTTTCCTACTGATGGATTCTCTCGGTAAAATCCGACACCCCCGTTACCTTGAGTGATCACTCTATTTACAACAGAAACATTCCTCTATCTGTTCATCTGTTTGTCATTGCGTGGTAGTAGAGGTGAAATAAAAGTGCAGGCCTAATTTGTGAGCTTGAGAGCAATCCCAAAGCAAAGTGGGACTGAGAGGTGTAGAAAAATAAACAAATGATACTCTACTAGAACAGCTGTGACTGTGAGAGAGGCGATTTTTATATACTGAGACTATTTACATCTATATATGACAGAGCTGCCACTAGTCTGTTGGGAGGCCAGTGTTTTGCCTGTCTATTGCTGGTTACAATTTAGATATTTATGTTTTTTTTTTCATGTGTGTGTGTGTGTGTGTGTGTCTGTGTGTTTTCCTTGTGTAGTGGTGGTCCAAGTGAGCCAGCAGTGAATCTGTACCCATTTTCAAAAGCTCCCTCCTACATGTTTGGAAGAGTCCCTTGTTTATCTTTGTTTCCGAAGAAACGTTTGATTCTGTCCCATGTGCACCAAGTGGAGACATGGAAACGATGTTCTGGTTGAAACCAGCCTCAGATCATGTACATTCCATAGTGGTTATCATCCTTAATTTATCATAACTACTATATGGAAAAGCAGCTGAGGGTTCATGTTGTTAAGTGGCTCGGTTTTGGTTGGTGGTGGTGCTAAAAGCTTTCAGAGTGGGACTTGGGTAAATCTAACAGTCCAAAGGCAACCTCTGATCTGTTGGATTGCATCAGTGCAAAAAAAGAATCGCTTATTACAGTTCTGTCTTTTCCGTCATTCACGCCAGGAAACAAGACCTGCCAGTCAAGCCCAGTGCAGGCCCACCACGGCCCAGGCCAGGATACTATGGTTCAGTGCAAAGTCTATACAGTGCTGTATAGTACAGGTACTCCATAGTACTCTGAAGAAACATGCATACAGAAAGACAGAGTAGGAAGCACACTATCTTACAGTACAATCCTTATCTGTGCAGTGCTGTGTGTGTGCAGTCAATAGGACAGGCTTGTCCTGGGTTTGTGCCTCGGGCATCACGGTGCCACAGCATTATAGAGTAATGTGTGTTAGAGGGTTTAACTACATTTCACCGAAATACTGTTTATTTGTGTCAGGTTCAATAAATCTGATATGGTCTGATCTTAGGTGCATCATGAGAGTATCCTTGTTTTTAGCCTACCACGATTGCTTTTATTATGTGAAACCTTGTGGATTGCCATTGTGAAGATTGTACTAGTGTACTGTGTGAGTGATGCTGCTCTTCAGTATAAGGAGGAAATTAATTCAATTAAGCACTATCTAATATGTTGAGTAATAGCTGTAAACAGAGTAGTTCTCCCACGGGAAAACTGATTTGTTACATCTTATCATACACTTATACATAGATTTTTGTCGTTCTTTTTTGCTTTATTAGAAAATTATTGTTATCACTTTATCATATTCTTATGATAGATTTTCGTTATCGTTATAAGACAATGACAGGGTCAGGTTGCTTGTCTTCATAAAAAGCATGCATGTTTCCATTCCCCTCCTCTGGATCTCCATGTGATTTCGTTTCCCTGATGCAAATGTTACTGTGAGTAGGTGCTCCTCCTCCACTTCCTCCTCCTCCTTATTCCTGCCCCTCCTTCAGTGTCTCCATCCTCACTCCGTTGCTCTCCTCCTTTACCTTTGGGATGTAAGGCTTACAAAGAAATGGGTGTCCTCTGTTGCATCAGCTCTTGTCTCATTGTGAGTCTGCCTCCAAATTGTCCTCCGTTTCTCACCCGTCTCAAGAATTAATCTTGCAACCAAAAAACTGTGTTGTTGATACCTGAAAAGGAACAGATTAATAGATATATATTGTATTATTATGCTCATTCCTTCCTGACTCCGTGGTCAGTCTGCAAAGAGTCTCATGACAGCCGGGGACTCAGTTGGTTGCCAGGGAAGTTGCTGATCCCTCCTCCTCCTCCTCTTCCTTCTCCTCTAGTGTCTGAACAAGGCCGGATGTGACATCTGAGGCCTTCCACTCTGTGATTGGCTCTGCTGGCGGTTGCCCCGGACTACTGCCACCAGAAGCATCCCCTTGTTGTGTGGGTGGAGTCAACGTGGCTGACTCAGGCTCCATGCACACCGTCACCTCATCCTCCTAATCAGGACAGACAGAGCGTAAAAAAACACAGTGTGTTCATTCAACTTTGCTGACATAGCTGTTTAGCAATACTTTTACCACCACAATTAACCACCTAAACATGTTTAAGAAGTGTATCACTTAAGTGCTTACCTGTGCTAGTCAAGTATAGCACAGGTTATACTGCAGTGTCATGCCTTTCAATAAGCCTGTAACCTGTGTTTTACCTCACCTTGACCTCCTCCTCCTCCTCCTGCTGCTCCAAAAGCGGGGAGTGCTCTGTTCCCACCAGCTCGTCTCCACAGGGGACACCAAGGCTTGGCTCCACCACTGCCGCCACACCCATATAGCCACCAGCCTCCGCCTGATAGGCCTCTGTCTGCCCTGCATTCCACAGGTCAACCAATGGTGGGTGAGTGGGATGCACCAGACTGTGGATGGTGCTGTTGGGCGTGGCCTGCAAAGAGTGGTTAGCGCTGTGCAGCCTGTGCTCCAGGGACTGCAAAGAATAAGGATGAGAGGAAGCAAGAAAGAAGGAATAAGACTGAGAGCTTGAAGGGAAATCTGTTTCAAAAAGCTTGTGTTACACCTAAACACAGTCTTCCACTGCTTTCACGAGGGGTCACACAATCTCAAGCAATTTTTCTCATAAAACACAAAGGCTACTGTTGGCAACCAAGGAAATCTTTCATGAAAGCCATACAATATATGTCTTTTGCTCACTTTGTCACTGACAAATAATACTTTCCTGTGCACAGAGGAGGTGAGGAGCTCTTTTTGATGGAGCTATGAGATTGAGCTTATCATTCTATCCTGGCTACACTGGTAGCATAAAGCTACCGACAAAGTTTTTTTTTTTTTTCTCGACAACAATCTGTGTCTACCTGAAACCTCTGAAGGTGTGCAACCATCTGATTCTGAACAAATGCTCGCGAGCTATACATTATTGAAGTGGCATTGTACACACATGCTCACATATAATCTCGACACCATCTAGTGTCTCAGTGGGGCTAATCCTGTGCGCACATCCTCACAGTTGCACAGTTGCACCCTCACAGTTTGCCAGCACTGATGAACACACGCACACACACACACACACACACAGATCCCCACTCTGGACGGGGTACTTAATAAGCCCTGCCTTGTCAGTCACCTGTTGTTGCTGATACTGCAGGAGCTGTTGTTGCTGGTAGTGCTGGATTTGTTGGATCTGCTGCAACTGTTGTAGTTGGGTTTGCTGTTGGAAGTTGAACTGCTGCTGCTGTTGCTGCTGCTGGGACAGGTAGTGAGCTGCTGCCTGCCCGTCGTACCCCTCCGTCCCTGTTGCCATAACATAGGAGCCAGCAGGGGGAGACGCCACACCGGAGGGCTCGTTGTTGATTGGCTCCCAGGCATCAGAGGAGGAGAGGCAGTAAAGGCCCTGGGAGACGTACGTATGAGGCCAAACCTCTGCTGAGGAGTGGTGCAATATCTGATCTGGAAAACATGAGCAGCACAACAATTGCTGTTGGTTCTTCTAGGGCTGGTAAGGTTAATTGTAAAAGGAAGAAGATTTGGCCAAGAATTGCTGTCAAATTCCAATAGCAAGATGCAAAATAGACAAGACAGATGAAAGAAAAAATACATCAAGGAATCTTTATGCTGATATTATATTTCCAGGGGTTGCTATTCCAGAGCAGGTTCCTCACTTCTTTTTATCGCTTAACCACGAATTTTTGCTTGAACTAAATCCTGACAAACCAGTGTTGCACTGGTATTGCATCAAGACTTTATTTCAGCTTAGCCTCAAGGATAGCTGTCTAAGATCCAGCATCACCAATAATTCTAGCCTATGACCATGATAATATGAGATTAAAGAGAAGTAAATTGTATCTTGGGATAATCTGATTTCAACTATAGTCATATGTTGGAAAAATACCACCTCTTAATAATTAAGAAGCCAGGCTTTTGAAGTATGGCAGATGTTGTGTCCACCAAAGGCAAATGCAATGAAGTGTAAATCAGTTTAGATTTTGGCTTTGCTCTGGCCTGTTGAACAGAGCAGGTTGGGGTTAGCAGCAGCCTAACAAGTTGCTGAATATATTATCTGACAGAAACTCTGCAAGATGCTCTGAATATAGTTATGTACAAGGTCTGACTTCATACTGGCACACTTTGCACTAGCAATCATCACTTGTGTCACACATGATAATGTAGAGGCAACCCTGATTCATTCTGTTCTCATTTTCTCCCCAGAGAAGGGCACAAATTGGACCCAAGAGTAAACACAGAAATGAATTTTCACCCTTTGCTAAAAGTTTATTTGACTTAAAAATGATGAGATAATTTGATGCAAATGCATTAACGGAGCATCATACCCTTAAGGATATTTCGTATCTCACAACAACAAAGCACAATATAAGACTCATTATGGCTTCACTTGTCTGTACCTCTGGATCCATGAGAAGTATCAACAGTTTGTGTAGGTAATACAGCAATAATAATGACTGAGCTTGCTATTTCTACAGGCACAAAACCTGAGTTTACCTTCCAACAGGCCATGTTGGAAAGTGTGAAATGAATAGCCAGTTAACCCTCCAGCTGAGGAGAGAGGAGATGGAATAATATGTGCTCATTACTAAGCAAAATGACACATACTATTCTCTCCAGCTCGTCCTGCTTATCTGTGCCTACACAAATACTAATGCTTGACATAGCCGTTGTTTAATGGTGTCTGGCTATGTGTTCCATTACTAATCTTTGTAACTTATCGTAAATCTCATTTCAGTCTGCTGTAAACTCAGTTTCAATAAACTATCATTTCCGTCATGTGATTGTGCAACCTTAGCTGCTTTGTGTACAAGCAGCAGAGCAGTACAATGTGAAAGTGTGTGTGTATCACATCAGTTTTGGAAGCCAGCATCTCGGATGATGTCGCCATTTACATGTTTTGAAACTCACTTTCAAACTTTTGCTACAGATTTGTGTTTCGCCGTCAACATCTAGAGAAAATATTGTAATGCAGTCTCAAAATAAATCGTCTTATCTGTGTCAATGATAAATTTTGCAAGACTACCCAGGCGGGGTGGCCAAAAATGTTGAACATCTTTAACTGAGTCTCCCTGACAAACAACACGCCTCGCCACCGGTTCCGCATTAACGTGAGACCATTGGCAACCCCCGATGCCCAGGACTAGGTGGCAGGAGCTTAGGGCCAGGTATAAATTTGTTATGGCTAAGATTAGATAAAGGCTTTAGAGAGTAAATGTAAGTCAAATAGGTCATGACTTAAACCCTCAACATTCAAGACAACTCCAGTTTTTCAAAGACATGGACTGTACAAACAGGACATTACATTTTCAAGCCACTGAAATATTTAATGAACCAAGGTTTACGCTCACACCACAGGCTAATCCAGGAATGATTCAGCTTCTGAAACATACCCAATCTAGAGTTATGGTGGGTGTCCGAAACCCATTAGAGCCCAACATATTTTCACATTGGATTTCCGAAACCACTAAACTGTTCGCCAGCAATAAGATCTCCACGTTCCTGCTCTACGTGTGGATGTTTACCTCGGCTGGTGATGCTCTCCTGGTTGACCTCGCTGAGATGGGCCACGCTGCCCTGGTTTGACCCTGACCGCAGGCTCTCTCCATCCATGGATGTCCAGGCCAGGAGCGTTGCCTCGGAGATCGCAAACTGCTGCAGGATACCTGAGGTCAAAATTCAAAGGACGAGTTCAAATCAATTTAAGGACTGGCACCACGTGTAACTGGCTGGATAATTGGCGTCATTCCCAGCAAGTGAGATGACCAGCATATAATTTTGCTGATGATGGTTAACAGACTCTGTGGAGTGCCTGCCCTCGGCCACGCCGGCTCCTGACCTGCAGCGAAACGAGCCTCCTTCTCTCCATCACTGAGGTCACTGTAGGCGTCGTTCTCCAGCCGCCGCTCGTTTTCCCGCTCCTGGGTGGTGATGCGGGACTTGGGGACGCCCCCCGCGCCCACTGTCTGCATGCCCCAGTTCTGCCATTCAATCATGTGAGCTACGCGGCCCTGGGCCATCGCTGTGGGCTTTGTCACCCTTTCCTTCATGGAACGGCTCACCCCTGAGGATGGGACAGAGGAGGGAACGGAGTGAGTATGGTCGTATCAGGGAAACAGTGAGATGTGGGGTAAGGGGGTGTTCGGAGGGAGATATGGGGGTTGTTGAGTTAAGGAAATGAAAGATGAGAGTGTGACAGAAAGGTGATTCAGAAGAGTTGACGGATGTAGAATCTGACAAGTGGAGTTGGGGAAGCAGGCATGTTGTTAGGAGATCCGGTGGTGGGAACTGAGCATGGACAAACTGAAAGAAAGAGGGAAGAGGGAAATAAGATACTGTAAGTGTGTTGGTATCAAGTGTGTGGAGCTGTGTGTTTGTGCAAGTATACATAAGGTTGTGAAGGCCTGTGTAAATATGAGCATCCGGTTGGGTTGGGTTAGGCTGATATATTGGTTTGGCAAATATATCAGGGCAATGACAGCCTTTCATTCAAAGTCAGCTGTCATCCAGACAGTGATGTCCACATCAAAAGATGATGGATATGATATGGATATGTTTATTTAAATATATATTTGGTATATGACCAACTATTCATCAATATGTATATCATTATGATGCAGATTATTATTAGTATTACTGATAATATTAGTATTTACTGGGATTCAATATCCCATTATGTAAATGTTGCATCATTTGCTAATAATACAACACGTGGAGGTAAACATGGGTTTTTCCGGCAGGGAAATGGTATGATTTAAAGATATTGAATATTACCAAAAATACTGGCTATCAGCAGGCTCAATCATTTAACAAATAACGGTGTAAAAAAAAAAACCCATATTGATCAAATCTCACAATTGAGATGCCTGTGGCTAAATGAGGGTCTCATGAACATGGCTTATGAGAACAGTTAAATGTCAAGGGTTGCGAGGGTGACACACGTGTTTAATGAAAATGAGGCCTTGCCTGTACAAGTTACAGGGAAGAGGGGAGGGAACGGATATGTCTGGTCCAGGAAAGATGCATCATGGGATAGAATAGGTTAATTGGGGTGAAGTGGCTGTGTGGCATGAGTAATGAGAGGTTGGTTTGTTGACATGATAGCTTTCACACCTCTGCTAAGCTGAGCAGGGGTAAGCAGAAAACTGCTCTCTTTCTCCTCGCTGCCTGTCTGAGAACCTAACTCATGCAGACGCTGCAGAATCCACTTTTTAAAGAAAAAAATAATAATTTCAGCTAGGAGGCTGATATTGGCTAATATTTGCATAGTGGCTTTGCTCCATATTTTGTGTGACCAAGACATGATGGTAGTGATACATAAATCCCTGGTTATTTGATTCTCTCTGATGGTGGTGTATGGAGATGAGGTTTATGAATAAATTATGGGATTAAATTATAGGACAAATCAGTACTACACTGCAGTGTCACAACTGCACTCCGTCGCACTGTACTGCAATACATTTCACTGCACCCAAATCAACTGCACTGTACAAAACAGCTGTATGAAACCCCAAACACTGCACTGAAATAAAGCACTTCACTGCACTGCACTGAACTCTGTTAAACATAAGACACAGCACACCAAAAAGACTGACTTTGAAGTTGTTTCACAACCACTTAACCTACACAACTACAACTCCACTCACCACTCACCTTTTCTTAAAGCAACAAGTTACACTGATGGTAGTAATTCTCAGTTTTGTGACTGGATTCATTGCTATTCCATCAATGACTCATGATCATTGACGAGTTGTAGCAGGGAGGGGAAGTGATACAGGGGAACCCATCTGGGTACCATGCTGACTCCAGCGCCCGTACAGGCAGGAGCCAACATGGGGTCAGTTTACCAGTTAAGCCACAGACACACACCTGACACACCTGTCAGAGAGGACTTAGCCAGAGCCCCGATCCCATAGGCATTAGAGTTCCTCTTCAGTCGAGGCAGGATTGACGTGGTGTCTTCCATTGAGAGCTAGATGGAGAGAAGAAAGAGGAATGGAGGAGGGAAAAAGTGTGGAGAAAAAGATTGGATGGGACGTGTGCCAGGGCACACAAAGACATTGAGACGGTGTGTGTTAGAGAGGAGTGAGTGGAAAGGAGAAGTGATGTAGATGCCGGGTTAATACACTGTTATGTGGTAAGAGAGGGAAAAATATTGAAAAGAAGCTCCAAAAATCTACACTTGCCAAAGCCTGCTCAAAAACTACATCTACTCTGTAGTTTTTGATCTGCACCACTAAGACATATTAACTGATTCAGTTTCTGCTCACTACTGTGCACCACTACTATAACCCAAACAGATCGACTGTAAAGTTGAGGTGGAGTTTGAGAGGCGAAAAGAGCTGATTACCAAGGGTGAGTTAAATCAAACCAAGTGAAAGAGAAACAAATAGATAGAGAAAGAAAAGTAGTAGATGAAGGAATGATGTCACAACACTTACATTGATTCCTTCCCATGAAAATTCTGAACGTCCATGCTGAGGAGGAAAAATAAGAGGAGAGAGGGATGGGGAAAGAAGGAGCGGGAAAGAGTAAGAGAGTGGGAACGATAGAGAGAGAGAGAGAGAGAGAGAGAACATTGACGCGCAATGGGGGAAATGGGAGAAGACAGGGAGAGGAGGGAGGTAACGAGAGATTGTGACAGAGGGAGGTTGCACATTGGACATGCAGAAGGGGGGGAAAAGAATGAAATAAGAGCAAGAAGTAGAAGGAGGAGAGACAGAAACATACGATTTTCCAGGAACGAGGAAGAGTAAAGGGGGAGAAGGGAGGGGTTGAAAGAGGGATCAGTTTATAGTTGCTTAGTTATGTATAGCAGAGTGAATATGCTATGGATGAATGAGTCTTGTTTCTCTCCTCTCTGGTTACATCTGCTGCCAGAAACACTATAAGCCAGTGGAAAATCATGTGAGTATGTGTGTGTGTGTGTGTGTGTGTGAGAGAGAGAGAGAGAGAGAGAGAGAGAGAGGAGGAAAGAAAGATGTCAGTCCCGTTTAGAACAGTATCTGATGCTGCAGGCAGACATGGGACTGAGGCTAAC
>OMLB01015528.1:0-13120 GCA_900302555.1 Myripristis jacobus | reverse complement strand
CAAACTCACCTCTAACATTTAGCGACACTTAATCTATAACACATTCTTCTGTGTTCTCAGGAAAAGGACAAGGCCGTGACTGAGCATAGGCCGACTACATCTTAAAGCCCCTAGATTATGGAGAAACAACAACACCCCACCATTTTTAGTGTCTCAGAAAGCGAGAATGAGAGAGGAGAGAGAGAGGGGAGGGGGTCTGACCCTTGACCTGACACAGTGCTGCTCTGGGATTCTAGGAAAATCATGTTAGGATCCTCTAATGTCACAGCTCCGACTCCATGTTTATAGTTTAAGAACAATTCTTCCTTCCATGCTGATATTCTGTCACCCCCTCCCCCCATACATGTGAACCCATAACTCTCTTTATTGCTTATGGAGAGCTATGTCTGTCTGCCTTTGGTAGCTGAAACAGAAAATGATGCTATCACTGACAGTATCTAGCAGTAATCAGTCAGTATTAGCCAGTATTGACTCTAAATATGACAGTGATGGATGCACTTGTAAGCAGCCGGTTCCAATCTTCTGATCTGTTTTTGTTTTGGAAAATGCAAGTTAAAAGAGATTTGCATCATCTGTTAGCTACCAAGCAGTGAGTAAGATTGATTTGTATTGGCTGCCAGAAGCAACAACAATAACAACAAAAAAGACCCATGCAGGGTAAATTTTTGCTCTTATTTATTCAAAGTAATTCAGAATCTTGTTTAATGTTAGTAAATCAGTATCTGATTAGTAGCAGCCATCTTTTATCTGGGTTGGGGTATTCAAAAGAAGCCCTTATCGAAGCGCCCCAAATGGAAATCAGAACCCGGCCCATTATCTATAGTGCACTACTCAGCTTACAGGGGAGAAGGAGGCCCTTTGATACAGACAGACTGTGTGTTCACACTGTGTGACTCTGAGTTTCTGTAGAGACAATACTGCTGTACTGAGGGGTTTCTGAAGGAGCATGCAACTCAAGGGAAAAACGTGAATACCACGCCATTTTTATTTAAAGTGTGTCTTGTGAGAATGTGTGCGTGCATGTGTGCGTGCATGTGTGTGTGTGTGTGTGTGTGCATTGGAGATCAAAGTGTTTGTTAATCCAGTCCTTGACAGTAATGATGGTGAGCTTTTAATATCAGCCTCAATCCCAGCCAGAGCCTGCCTCCTCACAGCAACGCTTTAATTTGTAGGAGCTCTAAGCCTGCTGCTGATTCAGTCTCTTCTGACTTGTAAACAAACACTCACACACGCATGCATGCGCACACGCAGACACACACAGATAATACATGATCGCACACAAAATCTCTTTCCCTCCCTCTCTCTGTGCATTGTTTCTCTCACACACTCCCATTCTCAAATATACTCTCTCATGGTCGAAGCTGCGATCACAGTACATAACAGATTGATTTATACTGTTTTTATTCCTCATGTATTTGTGCAGCTGAGACATAACTAGTACTATTTATTGTTTTGCTGTTTATTGTTGCAGGCAACAGAGCTGTGCCCGTTTAAGGAGAGAAAAGCAAACAATATGATTATATGATGTGCGAAATAGGGCTGGAATCAATAGATTTGAATGGGATAAAGCAGATTAAATGATTTGAGTGCTGACTTTTGGGCATAACTGAGTGTGTATGTGCGTGCGCATGTGCATGTATGAGTGCACGCCTGGCTGCGTGCATGTAAGCGAAATCAGCATAGCATGAAGAATGAATTCTATGGGCATAGTAGCTCCAATCTTGTGCCACAGTTTTCGTGCCAGACAGAATGAAAGGACAGTGGAGAGTCAGGCCTTCAGGCGTAGGAGCCGAACATTGATGAGGCTATATTGACGCGATCTGAGGGTCAGGCAGGGCGAGCTCAGCCACAGCCACAGGAGCACTCAGATTGTGGCAGTAGCTGTGTGGAGAATAGAGCAAGGTGCTGTAGAGCTCCCACAAGCATCTGTTATGGAACTGGGTCACCCTGGCTTGCAGTCTTTGAATGGGAAACAGAAAGAGGCGGGCAAGTGCAAACATACATACGCTCTGTCTCTCTCTGAATGAATAAATGTGGGCCAGTAAATGCTGGCAAGTGCAGGGCTCAGTGGCTGCTGCCTTGATCTGTCCTCCCAGATAATTTCTCCTGCTCCAGAATGAGAGCCTAACAAGGTGGGGTAAGAGAGGTGAAGGAGGAGCAACCAAGAGTATCGAGAAAAGAAGTGCACTACAGAAATATTAGTCCCGTCCTCTTGAGATTAACCGCCGCCTTTTCCCTTCCACCCACTTTCCCCGCTAAGCATTAGCCTACACAAATTAGCCTTGTAGTGCAATTCCCACTTCCCTGGTATGGCAGTTTAATTCAGATTTTATAGCACACTAATCAAGAGCGTGCATTTCTCAACGAGAGATTATTCTGGTCTTTGTGCTCCTTGACAAACTATACTAAGCCTGCTATACGGCTTGGCGGGAAATAAGGGAGGAAGCCTCATACCCCATTATCTCTCCTCCCCACTCCGCTGCTTTAGACTCGGCTATATTACTCTGTCATTCTGCGATTTTGCATGTTTTCTATCTCCCCTCTCAGTGATTCTGCCTCTTTTCCTGCCAGGTTTTAATTTCCCTCGCGCTGAGTCTCCCATCCAGTCTCACTTACAACCCCCTCCGCCCCTTTCCCTATTTAGAAGGGTATTAAACCTCACAGGGAGAAATTATGGCCCATCGCTTGTCTTGGAGATGAGTCCTAAGCTTATCTCCAACGTGAAGTACAAGTGAGGCTTGAAAACACTGCCACACTTTCCCCATCATCCAATTGTAAACACACAGGTATTTTTTTTAAACTGCTGATAATTTGTATTCCCATTTTCATATATTATGCTTATAAAAAACATTCACCAATATTAAATTAACATTATAAATTTGCATTCAGTAATGTTGTTTGTTAATGCAAACGTTTGAAACTCATGTATTACTTAAAACCTATTCTGACAGTAATCAAAGTAATTAAGTCACAGCAGGCATTAACTAACATGAACAGTGTTATTCATGTAATTTGGTATTCGTGTATAGTGCTACTCAAGTAACAATACATACACACACACACACACACACATTTATTACACTTATGAATACACTCCTAACCTAACCTATAACTAAAAAAAACCCTTTCCTAAAATCATGCTGTCTTCAAATACTCACAGTCTTTATGTTCTTGAGGGAACATTTTGAACTCAGAAATGACCCAAAAACAAAGATCTACACTCCTATTTTTCAATTTCAGCTAAAAGTGTATAGAAAACAAACAAATAAATCCATTTCCTGAGTAGCCGCAGAGCTGAACACTTTCTGACCTCGCATCACTACAGATCTGCACGGCTCACCTCATCGGACCCTGCATTAAAATACACGGGGGCACTTCCCTGCCTGAAGTAGGTTGCCTGCACAATCCAGACCATCTCAGCCTATTTCCTCGAGCAGAAATTACAGACATCGCATTGCGCCGCGTTAGCCACGCATAGTCAACACCGCAGCTCAAGTGCCTCTCCTTTCTTTTGACCCGGATGTGATGTGTGCACATATTCATGGAAATCACACAGATATTCACTTATATGTTCATGTCTGCTTAAAGAAAACACACACTTCTATACATGAAATGACCATTTGTGCACCGGCAGGAGCTTGTATCACAGGGTTTCATACACTGACTGCACACTAGCGACCCATTTTCATGAATTATAAACAGAAGCATAAAAGAATACTCTATATATACACAAACTCATCCACTCTCCTCCCATCCCCCTCCTCTTCCTCCTCCTCTAGTCAAGAGTCATATTAGTACTCGCTCGCCTCACTTATCTTTTCATAATCATCTTGCTTTCTTCATACCATCTTTGTTATCCTCCTTTCTCATTTCACCTACACACTCGCAGACACAGACGAGCTGAGTGACGGCGAGGTCACCGCTCGTCACCCACTCTGTTAGATGTGAGGAATCCAACAGGAACACACAATATGCAGCAGAGAGCCATTGCAACAGATTGATGACGAGGTAAACAGAGGCTCTTTGATGCCAGAGCTGTTAGCCAGCTGTGCCACAGTCAGCTAGCTCCGTATTTCAGAGTATGTGTGCGTGTGTGTCTAAGAGAAAAAGAGAGAGAGAAAGAGAGGAAAAAGTGCTAATTGTCAACAGTAGTATCTCACCTACATCCTCCTCTCACCATTGACTCATTCATGTCCACAGTCCATTGAATTGCATGCTCCACCTCTCATTCCGAATGTTCTTATTTGATGTTGGGTGATTCACAAATGTATTATAGTGTACGTGTGTGTGTGTGTGTGTGCGCGCGCGCGTGTGTGTGTGAAAAAGAGTGAAAGACAAAGTGCATGTTATTACCTGGGTGAATACTGACTCATTTCAGCCATCCATGTGTGTTTGTCATTACTAATGCATGTATTTGTTATTTGGATGTATACTTCTCATTTCATGTTGTGTTTATGTCAATAGGGTTTTTTTTTGTTTTTTTTTGTTTGTTTGTTTGTTTTGTTGGTCTTATTATCACCTGCCAATAAGACTGGCTGCAGCGCATGAGGAAACAGTCGGCATTGCAGTGGAGGTTAATCAGAGCCACGGGCTTCTCAATCGGTAGACGAGTCGTCTGCCAAACAAATAGTGAACCGTATTTCTGCGACGTGAAAATGTGTCGTGTTTGTTCGGAGCATGTCACTGCATGGAACGTGAACAACTGCAGTTGGCAGTGGCTCCTGCTTCAGCCCTCCAAAAATCATTTGAAATGTGAAAACAAGACAGGCGGAATAACTTCGGCGTAACTTTTCCAAATGAAATCCTTCAAAAGGCATCTTCAAATATAAATGAATGTTTGTCAAAAATCCCACTAGATTTGCGTTTTTGCACATTTCCTCCCCTCAAGTAACCCTTAGCACTGAAAGCTCTGAATATCTGAGGGGTGACTTCATGTCACGATAAAACAGTTGAGTCTCATAGTCAAATTATCAAGTCTGTTTCACATTTGCACGTCTTTAATGTATCATAGTTTTTGCCGCCAGATTTTAGCAGCTTCAGCAGTGTCTCCAGGTTTTGTTTTGTTTTTTGGCTGCTGCACATATACATTTATGGTATGGAACAGGAAAAGGTGTGAAGTCTCTTAGCGTGTGGAATATTTTCATGAACTGAGATCACACTTTGCAGGGTTAGAGGTCGGCTCCTGGCTCGTCTTCCACATGTGATGCCTCCTTCGTTTCCTCATGTCATGCTGCCAGTTCTTTTCGGCCCATTTGATTTGTTTGTATTTTCTTTGCTAAATGTATCACTTTGCATTTGTTGATGTCATTAAATTCATTGCCATTTCATTTCATTTCGTCTTTTTTTTTTTGTATTTGTGCTTATTCATTGTGTCACCGTGTGTGTCCTCGTTTCACCTCCGTTATGTCGCCTGGCAGAGTGAATAAACAGCTTTGTTCTGCATAACACACACACACACCCTCACAAATCTTTAACATCACGCTCAGCGAGTGCAGGATGACTGTGTAGAGTCATTATCTTTCTATACATATTTATTAGTGGTATTTCAAATATTTTAATCAGTTCAGTTCTGTATTCATTAAGAGCACAGCAACAGAGCAGCACTTACAAACAGTCCCAGAGTTGCACTCATTTCCCCGTCCCGCTGCTGCTCTGGATCTTTATTTTTTAATTCTGTTTTTTTTTTTGGAGGACATCCCGTGTCTCCCTGCCATTTTTAATTTTCCCTTAAGCATTTAATCACGTTCCTTTGCTTCCCCGGGATGGCGGTCAATAAAGATAGTGATTTGAGTGGCTCCCCTGTATCTGACTGGCAGGGCAGAGAGGGACAATCCCCAACAGTGTTGATCTGGACAGATGAGAGTCAGATAGATAATGTGCACTATCTGTCTAGACACCAAAATGACAGTGGAAAATGTTATCTCCTCGATATTACTTCCTCTGTTATGAGCGGGACAAAAATATGTAAAAAAACATTTTGAAAAGGGGCAAGAGCAGGGCAGGGCAAGAATCATCCAGTCAGCCAATCAGATTAGTAGCAACAGGATACACTTGAGCACAGGATAGATGAATAACAAGTATGAAAACATCATAGAAAATAGAAGATTATACAATTATAATCAGAAAATGATTAAGCCTCAAGTAAGCACATATAATCATGACACACATACAATGAAAATTCACCCAGATATAATCGAATTACAGAACAAAACAACAATACAAACATAGATTAATGCAAAATGGGTGTAGTGCCCATGGGAGGAAGAAGAAGAAGAAGAAGAAGACGGAGTGCAATAAATGTAAAGTTTACAAAGGAAACACACACTGGTGCACTCAAAGACAATACAGCATCAAAAATGACTTCAAAAAAACACTGATAAAAACAAGAACCACTGCTGTGGGAGAAGGTTTGCATTCAGTCTGGGACAGAGAGAGAAAAGGGGGTGTAGGATGCAATCAGATTCAAATACTGCAGGCTTAGTGGCACCGAGGTCAAGACCCGCATTAAAGTTAAGATGGTTATGTAAAACCGTGCTGCTTTTTCTTCTTTTCTTTCACAATTTCTGACTCATCACTCGACAGTTTCCTCCTTTGTGCCACTGAGCAGCTTCTGCTCTCCATCTCATTTTGTTTGCTTTTTTTCCCCCCCTTTTGTACTGTTCCACACTTTTTTGCCGCTGAGCTGGTGCTCCACGTTCAAGGTCAACAAAGGACATCCTGTTTAATTCTGTGGGCCACTCGGATTTTGGCTGCTGAGTGCTGCCCTTGATAGTTTGAAGAGCGGTGGCTCCAGCCATAAATGCAGTGGGTTCGCTTCAATCAATAGAGTGTGGGACAGTTGTGCTTTTAGTGGTCTGAGTCAGTCGATGTTAAAACATATAGATGTAGCATCAGGAATAGCAGCGGCTTATGATGTATTGTGCAACAGGGAGAAAGCTGGATCCTGCCATGGTCTAATAATAACAAGACAACTCCTGCCTCTTCTGCCAGATCCAATGATCAGTATCAAAAAGACACATCGCTCTGCCTCTATCTCTCTTTCTGCTTCTTTCTCGCTGTCTGTCTCTCCATCTGTCTGGTAGTTTTTCGCTTTCTCTGATGCACAGGAAAGAAACACAATGTTCATAGAAGGTTGAACCCCCCTTCTCTCCCAGCCTGCAGACAGGAAATGGCCATATATAGGCCTCTGTCTTCACACTGGAAGTCTCATAAGCACCGCTCTCTCTGAACAGTTTCCATAGCAACAGTATTTTGTTTCCCTCGGTGGCAGGAAGAGAGATACCAGTTTGAAATGAGAAGGCAAGTGGAGGCCAGAGCGGGATGAGAGATAAAGGGCACAGGAGAGGTAAATATACGAGCTGGCATGTGAAAATAAGAGCATGAGGTTGTTGTGTCGACAAAGCACAAGAGGTTTGCAGGCTGTATGGATATTAAGTGGGTTTTCTTGTAACAGGATGAGTGCCCGGACAAAACAATGTTACGTAAACCCAACACAGCCTGAGTCACAGCCATATTCACCTGGGCGGCTTTCAGGTCACCACAGAGGAGATGAGTAAAAGAGCTGACGGCTACTTTGGTTGAGATATGGGGCAGCCCGGCACTCTGTAAATAGGTTTTAGATTTAAGCCATTACGGAGGGTGGACGCTCCTCTCATTGCTGCAGCAGTGGCTCTTTCCAGGCAGTTTCACAGTCTGGACTGGAAACCATTGGTGTAAAAGGTTCACAAGGGGCCCCAGTGCGAGAACTGCTACCCCAGCACGCCCTCCCCACCGTACTCCAGCCTACTCACATTACAAAATGGACTGAATGCTTTCATCTTCATGAATAAGTACCAATTTACACCGTTCCACTTTGCAGTAATTGCGTAATTGCAGTTCAGCATCCAACCCCTTACATACACAAGCCTAGATGTCTGCCTGCTACACACACTTTTTTCCCCTGGCAAACATTTTGATGTTAAATAGATGTTCGCACCAACAAGGAAAGCCTGTGTAAGTTTAGATGTGTGTGTTTGAGCTGCTAATATCATTTTCTGAAATCAGGGTCTAGGTACTGCTCAGAACCATTCCCAAATCTATTTTAATTTTACCCTTCCAGATTATCGTGTTGTACAAATATTGCATCCACTGAGGCTACATGTTGAACTTGCCTCTTCCTGCTCATCACCCTCCAGCAAATGCTTGCTGGCTTGCCTTCATAAAATGAACACCAACATTAATTCAGCAGCACTTTTCATATCAGGACTGATAAGGAATGAACGACATGTAACCTGAATGTACTGCAAGAGCACATTCAATTATGTCGGTATGCAGTATACAGTATAATATTTAGATGAACAAGGGAAAACGTGACATCAGATAGCTAACATTAGTTAGACAGCCAACAAATGGGATGTCAGTGGCACTAACAATAATTTGAGTGTAATTTGTTGCCAGGCTATTAGAGCAGTGCCTGTGCAGTCGCATAAAAAATATTATCTGGCCGGCGAGCTGGCTATGACTTTTTCACCTCAGCTGCAATGAGAATTACATTTCACAATTTCATGATATAACTCAAAGGACCTGTTGATGTGAAGTTATCCAAATTATTTTGACTTCTAACAGCTGATGCCCTTTGAAACTCTTGTTGTCAACAAAACCAACCAGATTTAACCTCCAATCTACTGTAAATGATGTCAGACACATGCAAGTTTTCATGAATGCTCTTATTAGTTGACGGTAGGCATAAATAAGGTGCCTTATAGTCTGTTAGATAGCCAATCGTCTTGCAAAACACTTCCTGCATATTTCTTAGCTAAACATAGACATATTGATATGCAGTGGATGGCACAATCACAGGGAATGTGCGGCGCTCACTCCTACAGGTTGATGTTTTGTGCCAAGTTGGCATATCATAAGAAAATTGAGAAATAAATCTGGCTACTGTCTGACCTGTCCCTTCAGCCCAATGTCCCACCATACTCAATTTTACATAGTGGTGAAGTTGTTGATTTAGCAGCTAAACCATTGGTTTTTCACCATAATGCACTTAATGTAGTATTATTGTTTCCTCCTACAAACAGCACCTAGCTTAGATATCGACTGACATCTCAAAAACATATTGCTGACCTCTTCAGCAAATTACATGAATGTATTTTCATAGTAAGGTTGTACACTGATGCAATTACAAAAAAAACTTGCCCATGATACATGGCTTGAGATTGGCATAGCTTGTATAAAAATGGCCAAAAATAGTTGTGCTAAATTTTAGATTCGACTTATCATAGTTTGATGTAGATATTCAGTATCTTGGTTAATTTTAGTGTAGGATTAGGGTTAGTGTAGGAAATAGGATTGAGGTTGGGGTTAGGTTTAAAGATGGATTCAGAGATATTATTATGCTTACATAATCTGTAGAGATGCACCAAATAATTAAACATGTACTTAATGAGCTGGATGCTCAGCTGAGTATTAACACTGGATTGGTGCACCCCCTGCACCCAAGGGATTAACGCCAGTGCAGGAAACCCAAACCTCCCAGAGGACCATCACCACCTCAGAATGGTCTACTGTAAAACCTCCTTGTCGAGGAGTCACTGCAAGGCAGGATTTGCAGGATTTGTAGAAAGGGATATAAGATGAGAAGAGGGAGAAAAGAAGGAGAGAACAGAGGAATGGAGGAGATGAGGAAAAGAAAAGCAAAAAAAAGGGAAAGCAACGGTTGAGGAGACTGGGGAAGCAGAGCAGACTTTGGCAGCTTCACTAAATACTGAACACTCGTGAAAAACGTGACCAACACGTGATCGGCATCGTCGTCCAAGTGAGGAGACTGAAGCTGCCGACGTGTCTGCCAAGATGAAGGAGGCACAGACGAGCCGTTCAAATGTAGTTCAAATGTTGGTAAGCCATCATGTGCCTTTTTGCGCCCTGATTTGGAGGAGAAAAGACTAGAGAGCAGAGAGAGAGGAGGAAAATGAGAGGTAGATTCTCATTTACAGTCCCGACTAGATCCTCACTCCCCATTGCTGTTGCTTCCATGACAACCAGACAGAAGGTTAGGAGGTAGATGTTGTAATGAGTTTTTTGTCTTTAGATAGAAACAGACACTGCATCTCAGTCTCCTTCTTCTTAATGACCCCCCTGGCTCTCTAACCATATGAAAGGCAACACTCATCCACCTTCATTGGTATCAGAAAACTGGTGTTTTATGTTTCATTAAACCTGAAAGTGAGGAGTGAGAGGAGGGAGCAATTAGGTAGAAATTACATGAAGTACCTAGAGTGCTGAGAGGCACATTGAGATGCGACTGTCCAACGTTACCACACACAGGTGCTTGTTGAATAAAGGCTGTTTTGCATTCAGTTCACTGGCTTCAAGCTCCATTATGCTTCAGTTCACCTGCACAGTGTGTACAATGAATTTATACCCACATCTATACAAATGCACACACACACACACACACACACACACACTCATTTACCATCTTGTGACTTGGTACGTATTCTTTTAGCATCTGAATTAGGTTCTGTATGGATGCTCAGCTGGGATTACAGCACATTAGACTGTTTATTGGTAAATGGATTATGGAGGGATTAGGCAATCAGGAACTGTGAATTGAATAACTGTCTACCTTTTTTCCCCTCTCTCTTCCTACCCCTCCCCCCGTCTCTAGGGGTCCCAGGGCTCTTCCGCCTCTCTGTCTTCTGCTAAAGTTTCTAGCTCAGTAGAAGATGTGGATGGACCCGCTCCTGAGGGTAAGGAAATGAGATTTATGTGAAGATCCCATCTGGACATCATGCTGGGTCGGTGGGCGAAAATCATGTATTCGCAAATGTCATGGGTCTGAATCATGTTCATAACCTTTGTTGCAAGTCGCTCTCCCCCCTTTGCTCTCGTCTCCCCCCACTGTATGACGTGCACAGGGAGGCATGAAAGAAACTGACAGAGATTCCTGTAAATGTCTTTTTTTTCCAACCTGCAGCAATTAATGTCTGTTCTGCTAAACACCACCTCATGTTTCCTATCCCCTGTCTTCATAAAATTCTCTAATGCTAACACTGATGTTGTGGTAAAGATTCATAAGCCATTTTGGTGTTACCCTGACTTAAAATTCTGTAAATGAAAAGGTAGCAGAGACATTTGGTTTGCTCTCCCCTACTGTACATCCTTGAGCTCTAATCTCCTGCGTCCTTTCTGTGCTGCAGCTGAGGTTCCAGTGGATGAGGTTCCAGCGGTGCCGTCCTACATATCAGACCGCTACAAGGTGGGACGCATGCTGGGAGACGGGAACTTTGCAGTTGTCCGGGAATGCGTGGAGCACTCCACAGGACGGGAATACGCTCTGAAGATCATCAACAAGGGCAAATGCAGGGGCAAGGTGGGTAAAACAACACTGTGAAACCACTGAAAGTAGTTCATAGTTAGCCGGCACACAGAGTGTCTTACAATATATCTGTCCTGAAGGAGGAAGAATGAAACACTTGCAGTAATGCTCATTAGTACTCACAGTTTTGATGAACCACAAGTGCAAATAGGGAGATAAAGAGCAGGAAAACATGTAGTGGCTCATTTTGAAGTGACCCCATCCCTCCAGTCCCTAAGTCAGTTAGTCAATTAACTGATAAGTTTATAGACAGGTAATTAAGCAATCATAATGTCAATAATCAGTTCCTCTGTGGTCATTTATCTAGTAAAAATTCCAAACATTTGCTGATTCACTGAGCACACTGAGATGCCGAGATAATGCTGGCCAGACTAAGGTAGCAATTTTTTAACCTCCCATGAGTCTTTATTTTTTACACTTTTTTAGAATAAATGATTAATAGCCCAACAAAAAAAGAAGAAAAAAAGATCAATAGATTCATCAACAGTGAAAATCAGTAGTTGCTGGCCTATTTATAAGTCCCTTCAACACTGAAGAAAACAAAATCCTGTATATTTGTCGTAGTCGGGCTAATAAAGGAATATCACTCCTAACTCCAGGAGCACATGATCCAGAATGAGGTGGCCATCCTCCGCAGGGTCAAACACCCCAACATCGTCCTGCTCATAGAGGAGGTCGACACGTACAGCGAGCTCTACCTGGTCATGGAGCTGGTCAAGGTGTGTGGCCGCATTTTGCTTTCTGTGTGTATAATTGTGTTTTTATAGTGTTTACGCATCAGCTGAGGCTGAGTGAGCCCGCTGCAGAGAGGCTGAGAGATTTCTCCAGATAGATTGATAGAGAGTGAGAAAGAAAGAGCTGTATTTGCATTCGTATGTTTGTGAACGCCTTTTCTGTCTGCCTGGCAATCATTATCTCCAATTTGAGAGAGGAGAGGAGGCAGGGACGGCGACAGAGATAGAGCAGCCAGTGCGAGCAGCAGCATTCAACTGGTGAGGCAGATAATGAATTCTCACCAGTCGCACAGTGCTAGGATCGAGAATCGGTCTTTGGCCCGGAGCGGTCATGTGTTCACATTCCTCATTCTCTCTCTGATTCAAGAAATGTTTGTGCATAATTCAGGAGCCAGGAATGTGATCCATCTGTTAGTGTTTTGGTGTAGAGTACTACAGAATATAGATGAGAGACAATCTGTGGGAGAACAGTGTGTACGTGACACTGCAAAGTAGGTGGACAGAGCGAAGGCCACAGAGAAACTGTGAATGGGTGAGATGGACAGAGACGAACGTGTGAGCAAGTGAGCAAGAGCGAGAGAGTCACGGAGAGAGGAAAGAGGGAGAGACGGGGAGTGAGATGGATGCACCGGGGAGGGAGGCAAAGGTAATTTTGGGTCACAGCTGAGAGACAGAGAGGGAGAGGGAGGGACGGAGAGATGTGGTAGGTAGAGCAGTGCAAATGCATGGTTAGCGGCGGAGCTGTGGCATTTGACAGCTTTCATATTTTAATGACTGTTGCAGTGCAAGCTGGACCCTGAATGTGTCTGAGCCTGTGCAGAGAGAGAGAGAGAGGGAGAGAGAGAGAGAGCGAGAGAGAGAGAGAGAGAGATCGAGAGAGAGAGGGAGAGAGAGAGAGAGAGAGAGAGAGAGAGAGAGAGAGAGACCTATTTTAAGCTTCTGCTCCACTTAGTCCACTCAGGGAGAGAAGTGCTAAGAGTGTGTGTGTATGTGTGTGTGTGAGACAGAGAGAGAGAAAGAGAGA
>OMLB01015525.1:0-13635 GCA_900302555.1 Myripristis jacobus | reverse complement strand
AAGACAGATGTGGGTAATAAAACTTGTTGCATATGGAGAGGCTGTTGGTTTGCGATAACAAATTCATCCCAACCAAAAAAAACAACACACACACACACACACACACACACACACACACACACAAAACTGAGCTTTTAAGTGGCTGTTTTATCTTGGGTATTAGTTAACACAGAGCTACTTTGTGTGAAGTGGAGTCATTGTGTGCATCAGACACATAATTGATGTTTTTAATTAATTCATTAGCCGACAGCTGTATGAACAGGTTTGCCGCTCTCATTGTGACATCATATTCAATCACTTTTCAAATGTCTTTCAAGGCCTTGTCTGGTGAAATTCAAGGAGTCAAATCTGTTGTGGAGTAAGGCATGACAGGCAAAATTATACATGACAAAATTATTAAAAAAAAAAAAAAATACTCATCAGCTTGATGAGTCAAGAAATCAAGGTGATGTGGTTAATTTTAAAAGTGCTGCTACAACAATGCAAATACCCCTCCAAAGGTTTTCCTTAGGGGGATGTGAAATGAAGATGAAGAGACGGCCAGAGACATACTGATGAATTTGGGTGCTGTACTAGCCATTTCCAAAAAAAAAAAACATGTACTGTACTTTCAAGGCCATCTGTGCATTTCTAAGACTTAATTTTATTCTTCTCAAATCCGCAAACATTAAAGGATTTTCAAGGCCTGTGTGAGCCCTGCATAAAGACAGCATGTTCAATGCATATTTTGTATCAAACTTACAAGGAGATCATCATAAGCATGCACAAAAATCTGCGATAATATATTATTTCAATAGTGACATAAATTGACAGTTCTCCACGGTCCCCTTGCACATTACACCACGACAACTCAGTTATAGAAAATTCCCCCATTTTTCCCCTTTTCTGTGCTCACTGCATGGTTACAATATTGCTGACAGCACCTGGGGGCAAAAACAGCAATGTGAACAACATTATACACTCCCTGTAGCAAGTCCACTGAATCTGGCCAAAGTTCATAAATATACCTTAATAAAATCTCCAGTCAGCCTGATCCAACGTGAACCTACTTTATGTGAAAGAAAACAAGCATATCCTTGTGTTCTGGGGTAAGATGCGTTCACTGCCTCTTAACCATTATCTCTGCAGCTGAAAACACTCTGGGCTGGGTGTGAGGCATGGCTTGTTTATGTAAAGTTCAATCTCGGTGGTTGGCCTCAAAAAGAGCGTTAAAATCTCTCTGGGACTCTCCATCATTCATGCCAATTTCCCGAGGTCTCTTTGGTGGCTTCTCCGCTTCAGTGATCACACAAATCAGTTTCTACCCAACTGACCAGACCACCAATCAAAGTCACCCATGTCATTTTAAAAACGGTCTACTAATCACTGTGATTTTTTTTTTCCAGGACTTTACTCTCCGGAATTCAATACATAAGTAAAGAACTAACCATTCCTTACCAATTTTTTTTTAATAATAAACATGAATCATCTAATTTGGCCATAACACATGCCCACTCTCTAGTAGGGCTGGGCGATGTGGCCAAAAATGTTATCATAATACAATTTATCATATCAGTCGATATATATAGCCGATATATTTCTATATTTTTCTTATTATGTCACAAAGCTACTTTCTGCTTATGAATGAAATCTAAAGAAACCAGAATGCAGCATACAGTTCCTTGCTTGAGACCGAGCAAGCAACCAGACCATTCTGTATCCCTGTCACATAACTGTCAACTTGGGCAGTTGGGTAGTTGGATACATTGTTGATTGTCATAGTGAAAGTCACTTTTTGCCTCGTCCTCACTCCACAGGAAAATTGAAACACAGGGTCAGCTACAGAACAACCCCCTGGAGCTGGCAGGGATTCAGTGTTTTGCTCGAAGACACTTCAGCCGAGCAGATGCTTTCTGATATAGAGGCTTTAACCGGGGCACTCCCTTTAAAAGGCGATCGCACCTCTCACTGTACCATCCACGTCACATCCATCCCCGCCCAAAACCATTTCCCTACGATGAAATTCATAAGAAGTGAACTGCTGCCCAGAGACAGTAGTGGCACTCACCACAGCCTTTGACCTCGCGGACATAGTTGCTAGGAAACCAGCCAGTTTTGCCATTGAGCGTCCCCTCCCACCAACCGCCCTCCTCCTGACGAGTCACACTTATGATTTCACCCTTGGTGAAGGTGAGCTCATCCTCATTTGTCTGCTGGAAATTAAAGCGTGCCTTCACCAGCAGCTGCTGTCCGCTGTTTTCTGACATGTCCTGAAAAAAGAAGTTGAAGAGAGGAAGAGAAAGAGACATTGTGAGGCGAAGAGATGACACATAAACAAGAGGAGAAAACAGAAGAGATGTAAAGTCAATAAGATAAAGAGTCAATAAGAGTAGAGGGAGTTTCAGAGACGCCAGAATAGATGACACGTTTCTCAGATTGCAGATATTTCATTTTAGAAAGTTACTTTTTAAAATAGCCCTCAGTGACTCTAATCCCAACAATACTGCAGACATTTGTGAATGCTGAATTATACTGTTGTAAAGCTTAATTCATACCCATGGACACAGACACAACCGGGGCCACAAGCTGCATTCATGCATCTCACACTGCTCTCCCTCTCTCCCCCTTCCTTCTAAGTAAGTCATCCACTTCGTTCCTGCCCACATCCCTCTCTGTCTGCTCAGCCAATCATCACAGGAGGCATGTGTGCGTCATCATGGCCACTGTCCACGCTTCTGGCCAACGTGCTCGCAGTCGTGTCTGTGTCCACAGGGAGTACGAAGCAAGCTTAACCTGCATGAGTCTTACCAGACTGCGGAACTGGTTTTGCAGCAGCTTGGAGGATCTGCCCAGTGAGGACTGGGAGGACAGCGACTCAAACGACTTGATGCGGTGAGCTGAAGAGTGACGGGCACACACAGAATCACTGCCCACGCCGATATCTAGACAGAAAGGATAGAATATAAAGACGAGACTGAATATAAATACACCAAGGCTGGCACCTGAAATCAATGCCCACGCACACGACTATCCGCCTGCACAAACTCCCACACACATCATGCCACTCACCCTCATAGCACATATTTCAACTCACCTGCAGTTACTTTGTTCAGAGCAACCAGACTGCTCAGCACCTTGGAGAAGTTCAGTCCCAGGAGCAGGTCACTGGCCTCAAAGGGCTGAGGGAGAGCGAAACAGAGAGAGGGGACATCAGTGTGTGTGCCAAAAAGCCATTGGCAAGTGCATTTCCCCTTTTAAAAATCATTACTGATTCCACAGCGTAGCAGGGCTGTGTCATCACTTGGCCACACTGCCCGCGCTGAGCAGCCAATCGATAACTCTCGTTATCTTGACTGAAGCCTCAGGCGAAACACACTGATAGTTCAACAGACACAAAGATTTGTGGATGCTACTGAAACAGCAGCTATAAACAGACTGGCTACATTTACAGCACTCTACCATGGCTTGAAATATGTCTTTACTGAAGGTACTGACTGTAGCGGATGCTGAAGTCCCCTGTCTATTTAATGAGCATCAAGAGCAGTAACTGTGGTAAATGGATGTGGTGTGCCAGCCTGTGCCAGACTCTCAGAGGCCTGCTAATATGAATGGCAGGGATTATAACTCTGTTGATGACTGTGGTTGTCTTCTCTCTCTTCCTGTATGACGGCTACAGTGGCTGGTTATTCTCGGTCCAGTGCTATTGAGCGTGAGCGACTGTGAGATATGAGTCCCTTTCATCTTCCGCTCTGATTACAGATACGCCCTGAGGGAATATGTGTGTGTATGTGTGTGTGTGTGTGTGTGTCTGTGTGATGGACTGTTTCCAAAGCAACAGTCCTTTGCTACATCCCTCCAGAACTGCTTAAATCCAGACTATCTTGGGTGAGCATTCATGTGAAAGCATCCTCTTTCTCACCACTCCGCACTGTCACTGGGACTCAGACGATTACTAAGCCCAAGGGTTACGTGCACTCTACTTTCTTCCTTATCCTCCTCTCTCGCAGCTGAACTTCAGCTCCTCTGCCACCTCGGTAGCCGTCATTCTAACAGGTTCTCTATCAGAAGCACATTATCCATCATCACAGCGAGAGATGATGAATGATGTGACATTAAACATGCATGTGAGTGGATAATGAATATGACCAAGATACTAAACGTAGACGTGTCTCGTAAGCCCCGGCAGTGCATTCAGGTAATGATCCCTCAGAGCAGGCTGACACAGCAATAATATAACACCTCTGATGACTCAGCGAGCTACAACAAGATGGCATATTGCTATAACAACACTTGTCATAATAAAGAAAATCAGTGTTTACATGTACAGAGTAATTCCAGTATCTGTTCATATTCAAGTTAAAGTCATGTGAAATTAGATCAGTGTGCATCTTCTTCCCTATGAATAAACAGAATATAACTGAATATTCCCATGGATTTAGAAAATCTACAGCAAAACAAGCAGAGAATGGGATAAGGTGTTTACATGCCTAAATAACCCAGCTAATATTAAGTCTCCCAGCATTCAAATTTGGGTTACATAAGCCTACCACATCTAATGTCAATGAGATTAGTATAGTTAAATGCAATAACTCTTTGAGATAATATTTGAGTATACTGAACAATACTATAATAGTAATAGCTATGTGAACCCACTAGTCAGTAATAATTGGTGTCCATATCAAAGAGAACAGAGGTGGGGTTAAATACTGCGGCAGTGGGTGTTTTAATATGCAGCTCCCATTACTTGTTTTCACTTTTGACAGCAAAGGTTTCAGACCCTTTCACAAATCGAGACAGATGGATCGGTGATCATTAGTGGAGGGTAAGATTACTTTTCCAGAGGGAGCAGAGGGGTCATGGGAATTCTCGGGACTACTTCCTGCGGTCAAAGACACTAGGGGTCAATGGTCAGTAAAAAAACAGCTGCCAAAGTGTCCGGACCTTAGTGGGAAAGTGACCAAATTCAGATCTGAGCATGAATGGTTCATGAAAACTCCACAACCAGACACACAAATGCAGCAAAAGTAGCGTGTTGATTTTCAGCCATGCACTTATATGCATTAGAAAGCAGCACATCGGCACTGCAATTGCGCTCTCTTTATCTATCTGTGTGTCTATCTATCTCTTACTCACTGCTCTAATCTGCAGCCTCACAGCTACCTGGGGTCAGAGCCAGCAGTGCTTTGGGCCCTGGAGAAGATCCATCTCTGCCATGCTCCACAGATGGTGAGCGGGAGGACTGCCATGTCCCGAAACTACAGTAATCCTGCACGGTCCGGTTCACTCATAATATTATACATTTGCACACGCTCACAAGAAAGCACGCATGCACTGTCTAAAAATGTAGCTTAAGCAAAGACGGGAAAATGCTGACAGTAATAAGACTGCTGTCTAATATATCTCCTCCAGTTATGACACAGGCCATCACCACATAAAGGAGAGATTATGGTGGTAAACATACAAAAGAAGATTGCAAGGAAGGGGGCATAGTGAAAGACAACTTGGGGTCTGCAATCCTAAATACAGATTTGGAACATTTGGTATGAAAAGCCCTGCCAGTTATTGCTCAATATGATTGCAGAAACCCATCCCTCTGATGGGCCAAAACAAATAAAGGCCTTTTTCAAATGAAATCGCAGAGTGCAAGTCTTTTGGTGCCCTTATTTTCCAGCTGCATATAACAAATAAAAGGCATAATTCATGCCTGCAATATGACAGCGCACCCTCTCACCCCATCGCCACCTTTTCTTCAGTGGCTGGAGTCTCAGTAGGGAGAGTCAATGCTGAGGAACACTGAGCTGTATTGTCAGATTGGGCTGGTTCAATGACCCCTCTATGCACTGACCAGCACATAGCCTTAAACAGTGCACTGTCCTTAATTTGCTTTAAGATACTGGATGAACTCTCACAGCTAACTACAGGGCAGCCACAGACTTCCAAGCCCTGCAAGGCTTCTCCAGTCAATCTAGAGACATGTTTAGACCTCACACCTTATAATGGGGCAGTAATTACAATGGTAGAACTAGACTTGCTTGCATTGTAGCTGTAGTTTTCTAGATTTTCATATGATGTTCTTTGACCTGCTCTAAACAGATTCTCCCGGAGCAAATAGGCCAGTGCAACCTGGACGTGATAATGCAATGCCACGCATGAGCTTGAGGACAAAGCTCTGCATTAATTAGAGAGTCTAACCATAGGCTATGCAAAGGCTAGGTGCTCCCAAACATGCAAATTAGGCCCATTGGGGAATGAGCCACGCTGGGCCACAGCAGTTCAACTGCTCTTAACAATATGAGTTGTAGGCAAAATGTTGCTATGTTTGGCCTTTTAATAGCACTGGACAAACCAGGCTCTTTTAGCCGCCCGATGGGTGATTGTTCTCGGCTCGCAATTCACACTCCTCCCACTGTCAGGGCTCCGTCCGTCCACTCCGTGTCCCCATTGTTTATTGTGTCAGTGTCTCTACCCAAACGTGTAAAACAAACCCACCATTTCCAAAACGGTTTCTCTCAAATGTGCATGTGTTTGAAAATAAACCCCAAACAGCGTCAATCTTTGGCACTTACCTCGACGCGAAACGATGTGCAGCCTTTGAGAAACTCCTTTATGTTGCTCAGGCACTCGCCGTCGTTTTTCGGCTCCTGGTAAATCTGGAAGACGGAAACGCTGGTTAGAAGATTCGCTCTCAAGTGACGCCGTGCGCCTCTTTCGCCTCTCAGAGTGTGGCTATCTGCTGCTTGTTTAGACCTAGAAGGCTCTTCTCTGCGACACGCATTCTACACTCCCTGTTTGCGTGGGCTTGCCACACTCGGAGGCTGAACACTAATCCTTCAGCAGGGAAGTGGACAAGGCAGTGGTATTGGATCGAGGGAAATGACGTTGGCAAATAGGGATCCCCACTGAAGAGTTTTCAGCCTATAGGTTAACCAGTTTTCTAGTAGCCTTCCACAATAAAGCGGACAAAATAAAGAAAGCGGTCAAGCTGCAGTGCTAAGGATACAGTTTCAGGCCCCTGTTTGCTTTTTTTTTTTTTAATCTACTCTGTTGTCCTCACTATATGTCTGGGATTAACAGTCTAATTGTGACATGTTCAGCTTGACCTAAACCATTCATTTCATTCAAACAGGTGATCTCAAAAACGCATGTTTAAAAATAATATCATTTTTAAAAAAAATAACATGGCAGTTTGAGCACAATGTACTGAAAACTGCAGTGTACCCGATCAAGGGATTTTGTCTCTAGCTGACAGGCAGCTTGTTTCCCAACACAAGTTTAAGTTTGCTACAGCAGCACAATAATTTCGTAAGGGATTTAATGATGATTTGCATAGTAACTCCCAATGCTTACGTCTTCCTGTGACCTGTCAGTTTTCTCACACCTTTTGTATCCACACAGTTATCACCTCTATAGTGAATAGGCAGCATAATGGAAGCAAGCACGTTTGCATGCTTATTCCTGCAGCAGCAACCAAATGTGTATAATGTTACCACTGCGTTGCAATTGCTTGTTTGATGACATGAATGCACTGCATCCAAGGCAAGTTGGCTTGAAACTGCGTAACAGGCAAGATCAGGTCAAAAGCATTAAATCCTCCCAAAAATGAAATGGCAGCAGATGTTACATAATTTAGATCAGAGATCAGGCGGGTCTGCATTGGCTGGTTTCGTCACATTGTTTTGGATTTCAACCATCAATACAAAGGACCAATTTCCCACTTGTTTCCCCTCATTTAAACATTACCATAGAGGAGACACCCATTGTTCATCACTCCAGAGGGGCAACACACACTGTCCATCGATCAAAATCAATTGTCTCTCGTATAAAATAGCAAATATAAAACACCTGCTCTGGTGAAGTCAAAGACACACAATAAAAGCACAGTCATCTCAAATTGGGGCCGTGCAATGTAATGCATAGTGGGTGGGTCAAGCCATGGACTGTGCAGCAGCTCCAGGAAGAGCACCTCTGTTTTCAAGAAACACTGCCTCATTTAGGGGAGTGTCTAAACCTCTGAGGTCTAAACTGAGCGAGGCTATATGTTGACAGGCACAGACAACAAATACTGCGCTGTTGCTTTAAATGGGGAGAGGGTCCATCAATGTCTGTGCGCCTTTGCAGTCAATGGCGGCCCACTCTTATAGTCTGTGTACAGATAACCAGACATCCTTGGTTAGTCATACAGTGTGCTGTGTGGAGCAAATACACAGACACACATGCCCTTTTGTCCTAGATTAAGAGGAATTTAGCAGCGCGTGACAGGGGCTTCAAATACCAAAATGCATCCCTATTAGACCCAGGATAAGTCAAAATGTGGCTTAGACCTGAGGTAAAATCACTAAAAACGGAGCCTCCATTATGAGAATCACATAGCCTACTATTAAGTCCCATCAGCTGCTAATAATTTATGATGAATTCATTTTTTCCCCCTTTTGGTTTGATGTTGCCTATTTGCAGACAGATCGATAGGCTACGCAAGGGAAACAACAACGGCCTTTCTGTTTCACACGCGTAGTGTACTGACATATGTGCAACCATTTGGTGCTGTTTTCGGAGACAATACCCGGGCTGCCGTGACCTACAAAAGAAATCTCCTCATGGACCACTGGGCAGAAAGAGAAGCCAGACAACAAACCGCGTCGGTGTCACGGTTCTCGGCGGCACGGACGCGCAGACGGGGCGGGCGGTTATGCGGAGGACAGCGGTGCTATTGCCCTTACTTTCTCCGTGGACCCCGGGCTGAGCCGCTCCAGCAATCTACATAAGACCACCCCATCTTTGAGGGAGGTCTGCAGAAATGCTTCAGGATCCGAGATGGTCTTCTTCGGCGATTCCAGCACCCCGAGCGTAATCAACCATGTAACCGTCTGTTCCGCCGAATTCATGGCCAGTCACAACAGATCCTCTCCAACGAAGCGGCGGTGTTAGTGTATTTAAATGGCTGTTGCCCCGGCTACACCGTCATCTGTGCGTTAAAATAAAAACATAATTAATCCAGAAGGATGCATGAGATCTCGGAGAGGGAGAGCGGCTACAGAGAAAGATCCCTCCTTCCTTCTCCCTCGGGTGGATGCGGATGACGCCTGGCTTGTGGAAATTCAGCGGGTCTGGTTTCCTCTCTTGTGTGGTGTGTGTGTTTTTTTCTCCTCCAACCTGGCAAGCTGTCAAGTGCGGTTCGCTGTGATGCGTTGAGGCAGTGGACTGCATACATGCGCATCGCAGCCGCCAGCCACTCATCCACTGGATGACATCACACAATAGGGACAAGCCAGTCCAACCAGTTGTTGGGGCACTTGAGCGTTTGACATGAATAGGCTCTTTCTGAGTGGCTTTGCATATCCTGCTCCGTTATCTCTTTATTAAAACCACGTTGCAGGCTATCTGCTGTAATTGGAACCGCGATGATTTAGAAAAAGCATCAATAGCCCTGCCTGTTTTAAATAAGGGAAGGGGAGGAATGCAAACAAGTCAGATAGCTGTGCACCAGCCGCACTGATGCTACTGCCTTTTAAGTCAGGGCTTATATAGTCCATGCATTAGGATTGTACAGGAAATTTACACATAACATGTCGCTTATAGCATATATAATGTGACCAAATAATAAACATATCAAGTTATATATTGTATCATATCATGCCATCTCAGATTAGGTGGAAATCACATCACAACACATAACATCACTTCACAACACTTCAAATCGCATCGCATCACATCATATTCCTCACACAAAGTCATGTCATATCATGTTATCTCACATCATATCAATTCCGCACTTTAGCAGACAAGTCTGTCATGAACTGACACTGGGTATTCCTCTGAGAGGAGTTAGCAAGTTAGCCGGATAACTTTAAAAACTATCACTGGATATCTTCTGAAATTTTGTCTATTATTAACAGCCGTCACCAGGGATGACTGGATCATTAACCTAAACCTAACGCTCAACGTTTGTTTGACAGATTCAAATCACGATCAGGATACAGCATGATCTTTTTCCACATTTCTCTGGCTAACTTTCTAATGCTGGTTTGTGGAGTACCCCGTGTGATGCAGAGTAAACTTCACTTCTCACGTTGGCCACTGGGTGGTGCTCTGCCCACAATGTTAGTTGCTTGTGAATGTTTTCCAACACAGCATCCCTCATGAAATCTGCCTCCGCTTCATCTTGGCATTGACTGGATGCTGCCACGGTCGGGATCATGTGGTATCATCAGGTCACCCACAGCTGCACACAAACTGAGGGGATGTACAAGGCCACCAAGCAGCCTCTTAAATCACACTTATAACCCATATCACCTATTGATAAACACGTAATCCCATTCACCAAAGAGACAGAAGTCCGGTGCTACCAAGGGGAATAAATCTCTTTATACAAGAAATGTCCTAGTCCAATTCCATTATATACATTCAAGATGACAACATATATGCAGCCTTTGATTATGTGACACCCATAGCTCAGTTTGAAAGCAGTGAAAGGAAAACTGTCTCCCTTTGCCTCTCTACCTGGAGGAATCTGGAATACCCACAGGATCTCCATGGTTACAAAAGCAAGCTGCAAGGGAAAGACCTCCTCTATACCTCCTCAGCTCCCTCTCTTTTGCTCTGTGCATATGTGCGAGCGTGTGTGTTGTCAGGAAGGCTGACCCCTGAGGCCAGCTATGTCTAAACAGGCAGCGTCGAGGGATACCTTAGTGCCTTTGAGGTCCTGTCGCCATGGGTCTGTTACCAAGGGTGCTACTGTGGGGCTGTGGATACTGGCCCCAGGCATCTCATTTCCCTCCGTTTCCACTTCATCCCTATGTTTACGCTCTTTTGTGTCCTCGCGCAAAATGAAACTTGTTTTTCTATTCTCTTCCCTCGTTAGCACCGGATATACACAGGAAAAAGGACACAGAGCAAGATTCATGAGGAAGGGAAGGGATAGAGGACGACGTGGTATCAGAGGCTGAAAGTTTGAGAGTGTGATGGAGATGTAGAGAGGCAGAAAGAAGCAGGGTGACTGGAGTGAAACGCTGAGGAAAGACAGGGCAGAGAAAAATGCGAGGGGCAGAGAGCCTCTGTAACATCTGGATCACCTGCTGTGGGTAAATCTGGTCAAGAGGAAGGAGCAGACGGCCGGCAGCATAAATATGAGCTATTAACATGTCACACACTGAAACACCATACAGACTGTTAACAATGACCCTGTCAGTGGACATGTGATGGTGTGTGTTTCTGCATGTGTGTGTATGTGTGCGAGTGTCTTCATTCGTCCATGAGGACAGGGAGCAGGGTAAGTAAGCTATTCAAGCTTTAACGTGACACATCCCTCACAAGACAATAAACCTCGTCTCCATCCGTGTCTCTCATCAGCTACAACGTGACATGTAAACCAGTATTCATTGATTTTTATCACTATTTTATGACCAACCTTCCAAGAATTTATCATGACATACAGGCGTGTCTGTGGTGGGCAGTTTTGTTGAAGGAAGGAAAAGATAACTTAATAACTCAATGTGCGATCCCTTTGTACATGCACTTAGAAGTAGAAGACTGCACGTATTTTGCAGATTAAAAAGTGAGAAATTTGATCAATTAGAGCTTCATCAAAGAATCACAACTAGGCGGTAACCCTCAGATGACCTGCCCACTCAAGAGGTTGTTTTCCTGTCTTGGTACGTAGTAGATAAAGGACATTTGCTTATCTATGGAATTTATTTTGTTTAATTTGATTCTAAGGTGAATTATCTTTCAGTTCCAGTGGCAAAGATCAGAGAATTCCCAGTTGTTCTTTATTGACAGTGAGGAGCCACTACTGGGCAGCACGTGTCAGATAAATCAGATTTTTTTTCATTTGCCAAAACAGTTTGAGCCTTTTTCATATCTAATTATTTTACTTCACCGAGTCAATGCACAGCTAAAAATAAATAACCACTGTAACTGTGCAGGGTTTCCGCAACTTCCCCTTGACACATAGAAACACACAGTGACAGACCACAGATATACAGTGCACACACACACACATTCACACATGCATGCACACATACAGCACGTACACTAAGCTCAAAAGAATCAATAATAGCTATAACGTTCAGTCAGATTAACTGGGGCCAAAAGGAAAAGGAAGTCTGTAAACTGGTGATTAACTGCTTGTGAGTCTGCAAGTATAATCTCTATCTCTATAATCTTCTCATTCTTCCTCTTCTCTTATTCTTTGTCTCTATCTTTTCAACCCTCTCTATCTACTTTATGTCTATTTACTCTATATGTCACGGGGAAAAGGCAGTCTGGGAGTTGTTGTCATTTCAGTGAACCTGTTAGCTTTATCTGACATTTCAGAATGCATGAAGGGCGTTTCAGACACAAATGTGCAAAGATGCACATGCACCCAGGCATGCACATAAACACCCTGTCCTCCATTTGTGTACATCTCTTGTGCACGTCTTTTTTTTTCTTTTTTTTTTTTAACCTCCTTAACCTCCAGTATGTTACATGAGGTTCAACATCTGGACCACTGGGCACACACAGAGGCTAAAGACACACTGTCTCACAACCATCTGGGACTGCCCCCATTTTCTTTCTTTTCTTTTTTTTTTTTTTTTTTTTGTTGACAGGTGCCATAAGCAAATTAGTTACACTGTGGTCCCAGTGGGAGTTCAACTCAAAGCAAACTCGCATTTATTCAATAGGAAATGGCCCACACCTCTTTCTCTGGTTCTTTCCTTCTGTCTTTCTAAGGACTATGTTCACCTTTTTGAAGAAAATAGTTAGATGCTTCTAAGGTTTTTGGTGTCACCTATCTTGTTACAAGGTCCTTTAAATCAATTGAGTCCCTGCTCCTGTGAATCCATCATTATTTAAGGCCATCCCTCCTCCGTGTGTCTGTCTCTCCGTCCTCTCTCAGCTTGCCGCCAGAGCCATCTGGGCCAGGGAGATGGGTCATATTTCATTATGACAAGGCAAACTCCATGCAACCCAGAGCCACTTCATAGGCCAATACAGAGTGCATTAAGCAGAATAATGGATGGACCAGACAAGCATGCACTGGCAAGATGAGGGAGGAGGAGAGGATCAGACACTGACTAGGGCTGCTGTGTTTTGCTGTAGCTCTACAGAGCGGGGTGTAGCCTATAGCAGGGGTTCCCAAACTTATTTATATCGAGGTGCACCGGCCAGATATGCTTTTAACTGCAGCTGTATGTTATTAGACATGGTTTTATACAGGATTGCATAACCATCTAACCTCATCTCTAACCCTGCTCTGCAGGTGGGGAGGTAACAGTTGCCCCTTTTCCACCAAAAAGGAACTGGTGCTAGTTCGGAGCTGGTGCTAGAGCCGGTGCTTAACTGGTGCTTAACTGGTTCCAACAAAGAACCGGTTTGCTTTTCCACTGGCCAAGAGCCAAGCGGAGCCAAGTCAGAGCCACGTCATTACGTCAGCGGAAAACGTGGTGACGTGGGTGCGCGAGACGCTCGCTCGGAATCACAATAACCAACATGAATGAATGAATGAATGATACTTTATTAATCCTTTGCAGGAACTTACATTGTCACGGCAGCTTCATCACTTCAACACATAAAACTGCACACTCATACAACACAGCGGCTGCAGCGTCTCTGTCTCTGTCCGCCCGTCCTGTCCTGAAGCCGCTGAAACTGATCAGTGAGTCGGGGATGATGTTC
>OMLB01015524.1:0-10078 GCA_900302555.1 Myripristis jacobus | reverse complement strand
TCTCTGGTTTGTTGGTTTCTCTGTGAAAAATATGTGCAACCTAAATGAGAGGAGCTCTTTTCTCCTCTGCCTTATTGCACATGAGCCTCAGCATGTGTGGGTCAAAATTCTACAAAGAAACACACACACACACACACACACACACACACACACACCCTTTTGGTGACAACATGACTCTTCTTCCAAGCAATTATCACCACATTATCTTTCACAAACCTTCACTTGATGTCATTTACTTGCAATATTGACCAAGAATAAAATATAAAAACAAAATATTTATTCAATACCAAAATAGAAAACATTAGTGACTGACTAGAGAAAATAGTACTGTAAGATATTTCTCCTTTTTCCCTCTCGTGTGGGAGTTTATTTATGTTTTTGGTATAATGCCTCATTTTTACCACTTGGTGGCACCATTACATATTGTTTTTAACAGTGTACAGACGGGAGTCAGTGTACCTGTGGAGTTTGCTGGTGTCTCTGTTGCTTGCCAAGGCTGAGAGGATCTTTTCCTTCTGGGCTTCAGAGAGGGAGATGGTGTATGTGTGGAAGAGAGAGGCCCAGCCATGCTCGTCCTGAGCTCCAACTGAATACACCGTCTCCGCCACATCTGTGGGCAGGCTGCAGTAAACACAAGCAGAGATGTGCATGTCAGGGCTAGGGTTATGGTAGTAGGGTCTGACGGGTTTTAATGTCGCTTGTAGCATAATGCATTATGAAACAATGTGGTCCTGTCTGGCATAGAAAAGAGAAAAAAGAGAAAAGAAAGAAAAAGGAGACTGGAGACTTGTATGTGATGATTGCATCTGTATTAAGTCAACATTTCGGTCTGCATCCTCCTTTCTGTTTATGACCAGTCCAGCACTGTTTTTAAAATCAAATGTACTAGTGACTGTGTTGACAGATAGTCATGTGTTAAAACATGAAAAAATGTGCATATATGTACTTGAGTGTCCCATTGGACTGGAGCCAGTCTCTGAAGGTCTGACTGGCTCGCTTCACACAGGGAGGGTCATCCAGGTGACAAGCCAGGGAGAGGACCTCTGATCTCAGCCGTCGCTCTGACACAGACCCCCTGTCACTCCACGTCTGCTGGTCGATGACATCACGGAAAAAACGCAGGATATACGTCTGCATGTGGAGAAAAACAGCATCACACATGACTTCAAGCTGCCTGGAGACCAGAAAGATTAGTGGCTTTTTTTGCTCTCTTACCTTTAGTTTGTGTGTTAGATCAGGTGCATTTCTTTTCTCCACTAGTCTGTAAAAGGCCTCCAGATAGCCCAGACCTTCAAGGAGAGGCACTGTGTGTGTCTCTGAGCGCAGGTAACCAATCAGGTCTAAAGCTTTATTGAGCAGCAGATGACCCCCCCTTCATGGACATGGAAGAATTTTCAAGTTAGGTGCCATTTCAGGTGGGAAGTTGGTTTGTTTACCTCCAACTTTAAATGCATAGACAAAAACTGTCTCTCTTCATCTGTGTCTATCACTCTTCCTCATATCCACACACAGGGACACACACACACACACACACACACACACACTTACGTGACCAGCTGAAAGGCATTGTGTATCAAATGAGTCCTGTCTTTGTAGCTCAGAGCTGTGTGGTCCTCCCTCAGCAGCTTGGTCATCTCATCCCAGCCTGAGCCCTCATAGTGAACCATGTAATACCCGGTCATGTCCGTGTTCACCTTCAACCACCCCACTCCCTCACCTATGTCCACACTGTCTGGATAACACATACATAACAAAAATAAATAAAATGGCATTTAATAGCAAGTCTACAGGAATACTGCAACATTTTTAAGCAAAATACCCAGTTTCTGACTTATACAGACGGAGCTGATGTGTGATACCATTTTCACCTCTGTGTGTCCAGTGGTTCAGTTCCTATTAGCTTAATTAGTTTAGTATAAAAACTTAAAGTCTATGGGAGTCATTAGCCTGGTTCCGTCGAAGTAACAAAATAAACCTTACAGCAACTCAGGAGCTGTCTGAATTAAACAACACATCATGTGTATTTGAAATACACATCATAGAATTAAAAAAATAATAATAGTGTCATTTCAGGAGAAGTAATTTTGTGCCGGGTCTTCCTAGTGGTGCTCGGGTCACTGTGATAGATGGAAGAAAGTGTTCAGCGGTTACAGTTCCATCATCTCGTTTTGTTTTTAACTCAAATACATGTATTTCAAATACACATGATGCACTGTGTAAATAAGACAGCTTCGGAGTTGCTGTAAGGTTTATTTTTTCCCTTTGGCAGCACTGGGCTAATGTCTCCTATAGACTTCAAGTCATTACGCTAAGCTAACACAAAATGCTCCCCACAGGAACCCAACCACTGGACATACAGAAGTGAAAATGGCATCAAACATCTTGTCTGTCAGTCAGTTTGGAAAAGTCAGAAAAATCCTTTGCCCAAAACATTGGAGCATTCCTTTAAGATAAATATATCTCTGCATATGAGTTCATTGAGCATGCCTGCCCTCCCTCTTACCTGTGGGTGTTGTCATCATGTGTCGGTGGATGGTGGTAGACATGTTTGTCTTGTATGTCAGAGGGATGTGCCAAAGGTAACTGCGCAGGACAACAGACCATGTTATGTAACTTTAATTCAACCTCACAGGTTACCTAAAATCAAAGTAGTTAAAAGAGTATTGACAGCAGTGTGTATGTGCATGTGTGCATGTGTGTGTGAGTGCTCACCCCTGTTGCAGTGTGGACCAGCGAGGATCCGAGGGCAGGACCGTCCGCAGAAACCTCTGCTGTCTCAACAGAAGACGAGACCCACTCCTAGTTACGATTATCAAGGGAATGCCTTTCTGCAGAGTCCAGGTGTTCATCATGGCTGTCAGGTCCAGATGTTCTCCTGCAAACAGGTACTGGAGGACAACAGCAAATCACAAACCATGTAGCTGCATTGAGAAGAGGAGCTTATGAATGCAGAGTGATTTAAGGTCAATAGTTAAGGTCAGTATGTTTATTCACCGCGTTCTTGGAGGCCTGGCTGCTGCTGTAGCAGTATTTTCCTGACATGAATTCCTCTTCTGAGCATGTCTGAGGAACAAAATCAAACTGAGGGCTCCATTTATGAACATCAGTGTGTTTCTTAATCTCTAACAAGACACTGACAAAGTATGAAATCATATACGACATGTAGTTTGTCTTTGGTATGTGTTTTTACATTAGCCAGGCTGTCCCACAGGTCCTGGTTCTGTGCGTTGCTGTAGCTGTATTTGCGGAGGTATCGCACAATCCCGCTCTGGAAAACGTCATCTGTCAGAAAGTATCGAAGCATGTGGAGGACGCACGCTCCCTGATTGGAAAGACAGGAACACTTTATTTAAGCAATAAGACACAAGAGGCCATGATTTACACTGGTTTCACATGCTGTTAGGCAGAATGTGAAGAACAAAATGAAGTTTTCTAACTGAGTTCAGGAACAAAGATCACGCCTTGAACACATCCCCATTTCCACACAATAGTATTTAGGCACACCTTATCTGTTCCTCTCCCCTTTGTCCATCTTGTCATCCCTCATCCCTCCCTCTAGACCCTCAATCCACCCACTTACATCATGTCAGTTCTTCATCACACAATAAACTGTTTCAATTTCAAATCCTACTGGCGTGGTCTTTTGTTATTGAAAACATTTATTATATCTATCTATCTATCTATCTATCTATCTATCTATCTATCTATCTATCTATCTATCTATCTATCTATCTATCTATCTGTCTATCTATCTGTCTATCAGCTGCTTCAAACATGACCCTGCCAATCAGAACAGAGGAAAACACTAATTTGCTTTATAAGTGAATGCTGTATATTCTGTGTTTTTTCTCTTTTTTGTAATAGATCCATACAAACAAACCACAATTATTCCATGACAGAGTGCTATCACAGTTGAAAAATTCCCTGTGTCATTAAAAGTATAGGAAGTGTGAGATTACAACCATACTTTGTTGTAGGACACTGTGTCGAACATCTCTTTGATCTGAGTGGGGCTCTCCGCTGAGCTGGATATCGGCCGAGAAGAGTCGTACGAATCTCTCCCAACCGCTGCAAAACAGGTCGTCAGGAGATATTCCTCCTGCAAGATTGTACACAGAGCAAAACCATCATCCTTCACTCCCTCCAAGGAACATCACACCAATCTGTGATGTTCAGGGCACTGAAATACTGATTTTGTGATGAGTTATAATTTACCACTTTGCTGTACCCGCTTTGCTTCAACCTGCCTTGGCACAGCCTCAGTTTAGTGATTTGCTATATTTCACAGAATGCCACTGGACAGCCTCACAGAATAAGTGTCAACTTGTTCCTTTTAGCTGTGATTCCAGTACATGATTGCAGTAAAGTTAGTTTCATACTGAATAGTAAACATTCAGGTGATATTCCATAACTTGTAAGGCAAGTTATGGTAGTAAATTCACAAGTAAATTCACATTAATGAATGCCCAGTGGGTGTGACTACTTGAGGAGGAATAATAGCTTGAAACTTTTTTTTAATGTTTGAGTTTTTCTTAAGCAACATAATTCATCATTTGTTATTAGAAACAAGCTACTGAAATTTTACATGTGGTTTTAAATTGTTCTCCTTTACCAGTAATTAGATATATTCACCACTGTGTTTTCCCTGCAATGAAAGGGAAGAGTAATGAGCTGTTTTCCAACAGTGTCGATGTGTTTTAGGATAGGAGTTTTCCTCTAATATCAATCTATTACTGTTACTAAGCTATTTATCACTATTTCTAAATTGTCAGCACATACCACTCTGAGTTCAGGGTAGGTTGCCTCTACTGAAATGTACTCCATGTATTTGGCAAATCCTTCATTCAGCCAGATATCGTTCCACCACTCCATGGTCACCAAGTTACCAAACCACTGCAGGCAAACCAAACATTGAGTATCAGCGCTCAGTATTTAGCATTTATGTGATAAAATACCCAGTTATGAACATCTGAGGTGAACAAGTTAAACAAAAATAACAAATCCCCTCTCTTTTGTTAGAGTGCAAACACCCTGTCGCAGTCTCACCTGGTGGGCAAGCTCGTGACCGATCACCTTGGTAACATAGAGTTTATCAGAAACAGAGGATGTGAGGGGATCGAAGAGAAGGCTTGTCTCTCTGTAGGTGGTCAGACCCCAGTTCTCCATCGCACCGGACTGGAAGTCAGGAATGGCTATGAGATCTGAAGGAGGGATTAGACAGTCAGGAAGAGGAGAACAACAGGGTCAAGAGAGCATGGGAAAGAGAAAATGAGAAACACAATCAGTGCATGGCAGAGGGGTAATGTTATGCTGGGTCCTAGAAATTTAAAAAGAAGTTTACCTTGTTTGGGTAGAGGGTAGAGGATGTTGAAATACTTCTCAAAGAAGTCCAGCATCTTGACAGCAACCTCCAGAGCATAGTGGGTCTGCTGCCACTTCTCAGGAGCAGCATAGATGGACACCTGAAGAGGCATAGTGGTACATAAAGAAACTGAGATTTTTTTTCCCATAATAAGAGTCGTTCATCAAGAGGCAAGGCATGAATATAAACATTTCGCCCAAGTCCCTACCTTTATCCCCGAAGATGTTGTTGCAGAGACAGATTTGAAGTCACAGACGACAAAAGCTACCAGGTAGGTGCTCATCCTGACACTCACAGCAAAGTGGTCCTCCAGGAGACCGCCATTCAGTTCAACCGTCTTCTCCTGAAACACACAGAGATGTCTTTAACTCAAGCACCTTCTTTCAACAAGACATATTTCACACAGCAGTTCATGACAGAGAATTATGCAAACGCAATGCACTCACTATGGGCATGTTGGACAAGGATATGTGCTCTGGGCTCCTTCTGATCCTTATGGAGTAGTTGGCTTTGAAGCTAGGCTCGTCAAAACAGGGGAATGCCATCCGAGCGCTCGTCGGCTCAAAGTGAGTTGAAGCTAAGGTTCTGAAAGAGGCAGTCACATCAGGATGTTACACTGAGGAACGCTGTGTGTGTGTGTGTGTGTGTGTGAAGCTCTGCCAGGCCTGCTGTGAGCAGTGATAATCCACCCAGTCCTACCTGGTCTCTCCGTTGCTCATCCTGTAGGTGCTCCTGTAGAAGCCATAGAAACCCTCTCCAAGCTCTGCTCCAAACTCAATATATAGGAAGTACTTGTGCCCCCTGCTGAGCACCCTGGGAGAGAAAATGGCTGCCTGCTCATGGCTGGGGTTGTGTAGGACAGGAAGAACCTGTAAATGAGCAATGCAGGTTCAAATGTTTCCAAAGTATTTTTTAAGAGAGTAACACAGAGATGCATGGAGGGCTTATGTTCGCTATCAGAAACAGGGGTACAGCAGGAGCCCGTTTCTGTCCCCCAAGGTACAGTCTATGCAAATGTACCACCTAGAGGTAATTATTGGACCTCAAGGTAATAATGTGCACCAGAGGCAAAAAGGTACATTTATTTTCCCAAGCAGTAAAAGGTATATATATGTACCATTTCCTTTAAATGTTAAAGTACAATATCAGGAGACAACATTTGTTAGGCCAAATACATTGACTTAATGAATAAATAAATGACTGAATAAATAAATATGTATATTAAAAATACCGAAATAAATAGTTCGATTATGTAAAACATTCATGTAAGGTGGATTTTAACTTGTAGGCTATGGTTGAGTTGCCTTGAAATGAAATAAGTTTTAGTGATTTGATGAAAAATAGGTAATACAATTATCCAGTCAATATTTGCAGCCTTTATTTGCAGAGAGTGTTGGTATAATCAGTGTCAGTGCGCTGTGGGTCCATTATGAATAATGATGAGAAAAAACCTAAAGGGATACGGCAGTGAATTCGCAGCTACCTGGTCAGACAGATGAGCTAGATTCTGGTCCAAAACGGTGGCCTTGGAGATCTGCAGACCCTTACTGTGCAGGACAACCCAGTTTGTGTTGTTCTCCACGTGAATCTGGATCCGCACCGAGCCAGAGAAACTGAGAGTAGTGAGGTTGGGGTGCAGGTGGAGGTGGTAGTGGAGGGGAATGATGTACCTAAGAGAAAGAGGCCCATGTTGTTATTTTACTCTGTGATTTTCAACAACACTGATTTCCATAAAAGTTTGTCAGTTTCCAATGTGGCTATGAGCAAATTACTGAGGACAGTACCTTGGCAGGCGTAGGCGGCTCCAAGGGAAGGACAGACTGCCAGGAGCCTGCTCTTCAGTGGGTTGGGGAGTGCTTGACGTGTGCGGTGGACTTTGCATAGGCTGAGACCCAACGGGAGATGCGAGCAATAGATAAAACACCAACAGTCTCACCAAAGCCATTGTTGAGGAAGTGTCGTTTTTGTCTGTGATAGAAAATATGCCCCCACCGAGGTGACAGCAAGCACGGAGGTGACCGTCACATCACAAACATGAGGAGTGGCTAATGACCTCCTCGGGTGAGCGCTGGTTTGCTTGAGCTGGACCACGGGAAGATTTGTTTTGCTGTAACACTGTCACAATGTGGCTGGAGCAAAACACTCAGGAAAGCTTATTCTGTGAAATTCCCAGGACTTTGTTTTCCTTCAATCTGAAAGACAAGAGTGAGGGATGAAGACATGGCACCTCAGTATATTAAAGAGGATCGACATCATGTGGCTCCTACGTTTCCCTGTAGTCTTACAGTCCAATCAAACATCAACATCAAAACCAGAAACTAGAGAATAATTGCCTTGCCTCCTCTGACCATCATCATGTTGTGGTTTGTCTTGCTGTTATCTTCATTATGAAGCCTTGATAGAGCTGGATGGATGAATATGAGGGATATTACTTTTATTTATTTATTTAATTTGTATTTATTTCATGAAAGGATTCCCTGCACCATTCTGTTTTGAGAGTTAGCTGTATTTACTTTTTTATCTGTTTCACCAATGAAACAATGAATCTTTGAATCATCTGCTGTTAATTTTGATTTTTTTATCATTGTCGACCCTCATGCCAAGCCAAACCATGCAAGGCCATGCTGAGCCTTTGTTAGCCTTAATATATCGGATGGGGATGAATAGTGATTTTATCATTGATCTTGTTCTTGTTTTCACAGAAATGTAATTTGAGGGACAAATTATGTGCATAAATAATTAGAAGCCTATAGCTATCTCTGCTGAGGGAAAACAACTATGCATACAAATGTTTCTCATAGCACAAAATCCTGCAAGTTGTATAAAAATCTAAGCCCCAAAATAAATAATATATTTTGTGAAATCTTGTACAGCCAGGTTTGTTAGTTTTTCTCTTAGCTCAACAAGAACCAGCTGCTTGGTTTGGTTCGGTTCCATCTATTTTGGCTTTGGTTGACTTTAATCTTCATTGAAGCTTGTTACTCAAAGAACAGCAACATTTGAAAGTGCACACCTTGTGTACCTTGCTTCAGTAATCAATCAATTATTTTTTAGCTCTAAAATCAGAGTAGTAAGTTTCATAGCTCCACTTCTCCAACCTGGTAATTTTGTCACATCAACGTTTATTTACCACAGCTGACAGAACAAAGTGCCGCACAACTGTTTGTTGCAAACAGCAAATTCATGCTTCATCCTCCCTGTCAGAGCCAAGAGGAAGGAGATGCATCTTTGAAGCCAAATCTCAGCAGACAGTGGCCAGACACAACTAACTAATCTAATGCAATATTAATCTGATCTAACGCCAGATCCAAATTTGGGAGTTATACACCTCAATGGATTTTTTTTTTTTTGGACAATAATACTCAAACACAAACCTCTTTGATGTTTCTCTGTCTGAACCACATAAACTAGAAACAGAGCTGAGTGCAAGATTAATGTTAGTGTGGTTTCTGATTGGTGGAGCTGAGTAGGCTATTGACCTTCATATCCAAAAGTACCAGTGTAACAACAGACATGTATTGTGGATTAGCTAGAGGTGGTTCCATACTCAGCAGAGGCTGCATCTTCCTCATACATAAATCTGTGTTTGGAGTGAGCAGGCAGCTCTGGCGAGGCCTGCTGTGACTCTGAAATGCAGCCGAGGGACGCAAGCGAGTTAGATATGAGCACTGCAAGCTCTGCAAACAGTGAAGACACCAGAGACAAGACCTAAACCTCCAGCACAGAACATCACGTGTTAACTCTGGAGCTGTTCCACAGAAAATGAATTGGGAGAGATCATAAAAATCATACATAATGTATCTGAGCTGACAGCAATACTGTAGAGCTCATTTCAGCAAAATAGGTCAAACACATATGCTCTTGGTCCACAGAAACTTTCATGTGATAGTACCACTTCATAGCAGCTTGAGTCTCTGTTCTCTAGTTTCCAGCTAGAGAACAGGTTTTCAAGCTTACAAATATTGATTTGATTGTCCTGAACCACATGAATATCTAATGAATCCTTGACTTCTGTGCAGTTTCTTTTAAGAGAGAATGATTGAACCCGAATTAGGTGATAGTTCAGGTGCTATTCCAGGCATAAACAAATCTGGTCCTGAAGGAAACTCAGACATGTAACAAGTTCACCCCATGATTTTCCATGCGGACAAAACAAGGTGAGCTATTACTGTAACGTGATAACAGCTGCAGCAGCACGGCTACAGTTCAAATGGGGATGCACACTGCACCAACATGAGCACCATGTTGCTCAATGTGCTGGTCTCAACAAGCAACAGTTTCACCAGTAACTTGATCCACTGTAGGGCAGCACGAGTGCAGATATTCCTATTAGTTTGTCTTGTGTCTTTGTTTCGAGCACAGATTGTGAAAAGAAATGCCAAGAGAGTTGTTTTGTTTTACCTCAGTTTAGCTTTGTCATCCTCTCCTCGTGTCTCCACTGCTGAGTTTCACTTTCTCTTCTTCAAGTTCCCGCCCATTTGTCATGCTCAGAAATCTGCTGGTGTGTGTGCTCGTGTCTGTGTGTGTGTGTGTTAGAGAGAGAGACAGAGACAGAGACAGAGAGAGAGGTTCTGTAGTCTGATTGGTTAACTTGCTGTTGTTAAAGAATATCATTGGAAGTTTACCTAGTAACAGTGTATTGGTTTACACAGCAGCCAGCACTGATAATGCAAACATTACAGGAAGTTGTCAACAAAACAATTTCCCTATTGTGTG